>CAJUYI010004323.1:17188-36171 GCA_910591695.1 Galerucella pusilla
ATTTCGAAAGTACCCACTTTTCTTGAATAATTGCTATACGAATCTAATAGTACTTTTCTTTCGTCTATTGTCCATTAATAATACATAGACAAAACGGTAGCTAAACGATAATAAAGTACGCCTAAACCTGTTCCAGCCTCTATCAGTTCTGGGACGGTGCAAAGTTTGCGCCTGCGTATAAATCAATTCCTTACGATTCCAAAACGGTTCAGAACGGTATTTTATCGTAGGCTGGAACGAACCTATTAAATGACCTGACTATTAAATCAATATGAAAAAAATATACGGATTAATACCTTGGATATGTACCAAATCTTTGTGCTATGATAATTTTTGTTGTTGTCAACTCATATTTATATATTTTATTTATATATATTTTTTTTGTTCTAGGTAAGCAATGTCACATTTATAGTAAATATGGTAAGTTAGATATTTTGTTTTGTAATTTTTGGAACGCAAAAAATATTGAACATAAAGTCTATTCATACTCATAGAAAATTGACTAACAAGAACCTTTGTTGAGAAAAATCCGCGAATGCAGTGAATTTGAAATATGGCCAAACAGGTCCGATCTCACTTAGAAATTAATGATTGAATGTTATTGCATTTTATTTTTCTACAACCGTGCGTTTTAACACATTTTCCCGCACGCATTTTAGTTTTGAAAGTGTTACTTTCCCGCACTAGTACGGGAAAGTAAAATTATGCAAATTTTGACCTTATTAGATAGTTTTTTACTCCGGAAGTTTTAACTATTGTTACAACAGGTGAATAAATATTTACGAAATAGTTTATCAAATAAAATTTAAACCTTTTCAAGCTTTTTGTTGCATTTTTACTTTTTTGAAAATATAAAAAAGATATTTTTCCGCAAATCGCTAGGAAATTTTGACATTCCTGTCAAAATTTCTTGAAGAAAAAGTCAGGACTTCCTTACTGTAAGGAAATGTCATTTCCTTACTGTAAGGAAATGATATTTCCGTACAGTTGTTAGTGTTCTACATAAATGATTGAAAACACATTGCTTATAAGGAATTAATTTATATTTTGAAAACATCAAGTCATTGCTGAATACATTTTTAAGATCAATTTGTTATATTTACAGTAATTTGACAGTTAGTACAATTATTGAACATTGGAGGAACACTCTTAGAACTATGAGAAACATTTTGGACAACATGCAGGGTGGTAGGGTCATTTTGTTGAATATTTTGTACTGTGAAAATTTTATTTGCCACCTCAACCTTATTGTTAAGCGATTCTTCGATATATCCTTCAGCAACGTTTGATGACTTCCATCCGCCATGCCTCTTTAAACTAGTTATGTCGGCACCAGAGTCAACCAATATTGTTGCAGAAGGCCGACGAAAGCAGTGACCAGTATATTCTGTCGGATTTACCAAGTTCAAATAAGTAGCAACTATTTTGGGCATTTTTCTAAATTGATGAATTCCTACCACTTGTCTACAACCCTTTCCGCTTTGATATTTAAAGAAAAATCGGTCACTGTTCATATTTTCTGGTCTTAACGAAACATACTTTCGATAAACATTCAAGTAGATCTGATTAATTACAAATGATCTTGGTTTGTTGGTTTTCGAATCAGGTATGCTGATTAAAAGCTTAGATTCTAAGTCTTCTATATCGTGTACAGTCATTCGGACTAACTAATCCATTCTACAGGCCCCAGAAATACCAAATATTACAGCCACCTAAAAAATAAATAAAGCTATAATCTAAATAGAAATTAAAACCTTGTAAATTACCTTAATCATTAAATTTTCTTTATTTGGAGCTTCCTGGATAAATTTTTCAATTTCTTCCTTCGTTAAAATCTTAGATTTCTTTGCCCTATAACCTTGAGCTTGCCGTTTCAATAAAGAACGAAGTTTTGAGTATGTAGATATATCTACATTGTGTTTAAGTGCAAGGGTTGACTTCAGCATTGAATAATTGGCCCATAATTTTGAAGATTTCATCTTTAAACAAAGGTCTAGGAAGTATGCCATTACAACATTTTCTGAGAAAGAACTCGTATTTTTACTCATGCGATAATCCATAAAACGTCTGTATGCATTTTCGTACTTTTCTCTTGATTTCTTTGGCAATAATTCTAATGAAGCAGTATTCACTGCCTCAACCAGCTCTGGAGGAGTCCCAGGAATGGAAATTTCATCATCACTTATCATTTTACTTTCGAGAACACCAGCAATTAAATTTATAAGCGTCAAGTTTGACAATTCATCCTCAATACGTTTCCATAGTAACCCAAGTAATTTTATTAGGAATTTCAAAGCACCATTTATTTGGGAATAAAATTATCGCGTTTTTTTTTTAAATCAATCAATATCTGTCGAATTTTAAACGATTTGTGGAAAAATAGTATGTTTACCTCGTAGGAAAAGCCACATTCCTGGACTCTGTGTTGCTAAGTCGAGGCGCAAGCCGAGACTTAGCAATCTTCACAGTCGTCCAGGAATGTTAAGCTTTTCCTACCCGGTAAACAATGTACTATTTTTTTATTGGTGAACCATTTTACCTATTTAAAGCACGCCTCAGCCTGCTTAAATCGAACTTTCAAACACGCGCGTTTTTTAAAGTTGCCATGGCAACATCAACAACTCCAGAAACGAAGTCTAAATCATAGGAAAAAAACTTGGTCTAAATGACAATTTTTTTTCTTTTTGATCTGACAGGGGTACTTTGTAACGTCAAAACTTTCATTCAAACAATATTTAACAATTTCAATTTTTTAAATAAAAATGAAAACTACAGTTGGCATTGTTTGAGATATTAATATTTCAATTTTTCAAATCGGAGGAAATTGTATTTAAAGGACCCCGCGCTTTTCTTATGACAAAGTGGCGTTCCGTCGAATGTTATAAATTTTGGATATGATGTTGTACTCGACTTCTTGACCTAAAGTGTCCATGGGACCAATTCAATCCTATGACTAGTTTCCGATATACAGGGTATTAAAGTTGAAAAATCCTTGTTTTTCGTGACCACGTAATTTTATTATTAACAAATAAATATGCATTTTTAATTCATAGTACCATTGATATGTTCTAGTTTATCGTAAACTTACCCATAAGTAGTTCAAAATGTCAACATATACAGGGTGGGACTCAATTATACAAGGACGAATTTTTGGAATTCTATAAGAAATTCTTATATTGAATGAAAACAAGGTAAGAAATAAAAATTTACTTCATATTCAATGTTCTGGCATCAAATATACTAGTTCTAGAGGTATTCCATACAGGGTGATTCTTAATGCAACCTGAAATTAGTTTTTTTCTAAATGAAATAAATAAGTTACACCATGTATTTTAAAATGAGTTTTTGATGTTTAAAACATATTGGTTACCTTGATATTAGTATTTTTACATACATCTTGTTATTAAATCGACAAAAATTAGAGAAAATACACTTTTTCTGAATCACCCTGTATTTTATAATTAGATCCGTCAAAATGTTCAATTTATTTTGTTTTGTAATAAGCTTAAAATAGTAAATGAGCTGAAAATATTTCATAATCTTACTATGACCAGTTTTTCAGAAAAAGGGTCCTGAGGGTGGAAGAGGTATCGATTAAAGATAGCTTTATAGAAAACCCAGGTTTTCATGATTTGATAATTGCTCTGTTCTGTCGGTTCTGTCAACAATTTGGCATTTATAACCTTAATTAATTATTTTGTGAATATTTCGATTGCTTTTACTTTGTTTTCTTTGAATTTTGCAATGTTAACAAACGATATCCAAGATATTTTTGAGGAACTTTCAACCGACGATGAAGAAGATGCTATGAATATTGTTGAAGGCCCTCGGCGACAAAGGATATTTAGGAATCGGCTGGACCATTTCACTATGTGGAACGAAACAGAACTACACTAGACAAGAAGAGATTCAATTTCCTCATTGGAAAAGTTTATGGCTCGTCTATCCATCCAGACAGGAACAAATAAAATAAAAATTAGACACTGGAAACGAAATAACAACTATACCAAACAGAAATATCGAAACTAGACCATAAAACAAAAATGCCAAAACTGTAGGCCATAGATGATATTTCCCTATCCTCTAGGCTATTCTCCTTTCCATTTTTCTTATTTTTTTTAATGAAACTTTCATTATTATTAATTTACTGTATAGTACATGCCTACAGGATGATTAAATACTTGTAATTTATTCATCTTTTTATCAATGGTTCGGTACACTTCGGTATGTATCCATAAATAAAAATGTGATTATAATTTCGTTTCTGAAAAACTGGTCATAGTAAGATTATAAAATATTTTTAGCTTATTTACTATTTTAAGCTTATTACAAAACAAGATAAATTGAACATTTTGACGAATCTAATTATAAAATACAGGGTTATTCAGAAAAAGTGTATTTTCTCTAATTTTTGTCGGTGTAATAACAAGATGTATGTGCAAATCACCCTGTATTTCAAGAAAAGTACTGATATCTAGGTAACCAATACGTTTTAAGCATCGTGAACTAATTTTAAAATACATGGTGTAACTTAATTATTTCATAGGTATAGAAAAAAAATAATTTCAGGTTGCATTAAGAATCACCCTGTATGGAATACCTCTAGAATTGGTATATTTGATGCCAGAACATTGAATATGAAGTTACTTTTTTCTGATCTTGTTTTCATTCAATATATAAGAATTTCTTAGAATTCCAAAAAATCGTCCTCTTATAATTGAGTCCAACTCTGGATATTTTAACATTTTGAACTATTCATGTGTAAGCTTACGATAAACTAGAACATATTAATGGTACCATCGATTAAAAATGCATATTTATTTGTTAATAATAAAATTACGTGGTCACGGAAAACAAGGATTTTTCAACTTTAATACCCTGTATATCGGAAACTAGTCATAGGATTGAATTGGTCCCATTGACACTTTTGGTCAGGAAGTCGAGTACAACATCATATCTGAAATTTATAACATTTGACGGAACGCCACTTTGTGATAAGAAAAGCGCGGGGTCCTTTGTACGCTACTGAGCTTTTGATAGGATATTAAGAAAATTCAGCTGTAACCAATCAACTTTTACATAGGACTTTTTTTTCTAAAAGTAATATAATAACGATGATATGGGGTGGGTAATTTATAATGAATAACCCTGTACGTGTTTGAAAATTTTGTACAACATAATATCCAAAATTTATAACATTTGACGGAACGCCACTTTGTCATAAGAAAAGCGCGGGGTCCTTTATAGATCTTCAAGACCAAATACAAATTAGTTTATGCTTTTCTCATTTCCATGACAACGCAAGGTATATGTAGCATCACGAATTCAACCATTTTACATGAATAATTCTTATTTCCAATTCTCGTTGTTGTGGTAGTAATAGATACCAATATTTATAATTTCAAAGTGCACTAATAAAAAAAATAGCATAAAGTATTCGTGGATAACTGGTCTCTAAAACACTTGCTCGAAAAATCGCGCGTTTATTAAAGACCTTAATATCCACTTATACTTTAATATACTATTTTGACCCTTGATATCTTAAGACGAATACACTATATTTTATGAGACTTTTGAGACAACTTATAGTATGAAAAAAGAATAAATGTTTATATGAGTTTACCTCATTATCTTTTATTCCGTGGTGAACTGACTAAAATGAAAAATGAATTACTGGAAAAATAAATTCAAACTTTACATGTTTCTAAGCATACCTTTCATCGACAAGCAAATAAAATTCTAAATTATGATAGATGACTGTGGAAAACTGCTCTTACGATTTGAACCGTTAAACAGAAAATGTTTTTCCTAAAGGAAAAAATAAAACGTTTCATCTCCCGAAACGGAGGAAGAGCAATTTTATAAGAAAAGTCGTAACAAAATGACAATTGAAAACATTAAACATAAAATTAAAACTATAACAAATTAGTATAATATTATGCAACGATCATGTAATGATGGTTATTAATACACAAGTATTAACCGGGATACGAAACAAGCCAAAGGCGAGTTTCGTATGGTTAATGCGCGTGTATTAATAATAATTACATAAGAGTTTCATAAACTATTTTTTCTACGAAGACTGTTATGTTAAGATGAAAACCCCATTTAAAAAGCATTGGTCATTTACGCACGCTTTTAGGTGTTATAATGGAAGTTCCATATAAAAAGCGTTGTTCATTTACGCACGCTTTTTAACGTACTTATGTATAATGTATGATTTCACACATTTTTTTGGTTCGTAAATGACTAATTTTGAAGGTGGTCGTATATAAACAATTTTTTATAATCACTCCTATTGTCCTCGATAGACTTCAACGAACAAAAAGCCCACCGACTTTTTGTAAAAAACTGATATTTTGACGCGAGAATTTTCGATTGAAAATTGGGGTGCTTTTTTGATATAAAGTCAAAATAAGGTGAAAAAATAAATATTTCAAATCAAATGAATAACAAAGTTTTTGGTTTTTTATTTTTCGAAAAACTTGGTTATTTGAATTTTCACGCATAAATTTTGAGGTTATATGAAAGAATCAATTTATACTAAAGTTGTAGAGCTTTTTATTACCCATAACTGCCCTTCAGCTTTTTTCCATAGGACATGTAGTTTTGCCAGAAATCGAGATAAACCATTTTTTACCCTAAAATACTCACCCCCTCCCACTTCCCGAACTCAGATCGCCCGTAATACAATAATTTTTTATTAGCATACTGCCGCAATATCATTATTGACCTAGGTTAGTAGTATGGGAATGCGGCGAAGAACTTAGAAGACTGGCCACTCGGAACAGTGTAACACTGGAGTGGGTCCTAGGTCACCAAGGAATCGCTGGCAATGAAAAAGCTGACGAACTTGCAAGAGCAGGATCGTCAACACTGATGAACGGATTCGAACCTGCTGTGGGCATCCCCAGATGCTTCACTAGGTCTTGGTTAAAAGAGTGGGTAAAAGAACAATCCATAAGACTCTGGAAGAATACGCCCAGGCAAACACATGGGAAGAAATTTATAAAAGAACTGCTCTCAATGAGCAGGAACAAACTACGCACCATAACGGGGCTTCTCACGGGAGACTATCCCACAAAGGAGCACCTGAACAAAATAGGGCTGTATAACGGAGATGCAAAAAGGACACTGAAACAGCACATATTATGCAACTGTGAGACGTTGGACCACAGAAGGCAAAAACTAAATGGAAGACCCCAAATGACCCCAGAAGACTTCTACAACCAACCAGTAAAGAACCTGTATGAGCTAATACAGGAACGGATTGGCTGAATAGGCTGTAATCAGAATGTTAGGAGAATCCACAATAAGCCCAAGAGGCTGAGGTGGTGCCGGCGAAGGGACGGCTCCTTTAAAAAATATCTATATATGTACATGGTTATAACAATTTCAGCAGAAGGGGAAAACGAAAAACGATGTTTAAAAATACTTTTAGATGTAGCCAAGTCAAACAAATAATTAAAAAAAAATTATTTCTTGAACTTGAAAAAATGCTTTAGGTCGTGGCACTCGATTTTTTTTTGCCTTAGGCGGCGCCTTCAATAAAGCTTTCCCCTTGTAAACCTATCAGATGAAAAAAAACCTAAACCCTCCCCATGTAAAAGCTATAGCTACGTGACTGAACACAATTCTTATAAATATAAATATAAAAAAAATTGACATCCTTCCTTCAGACGAACAAATTTCTATTACATTTTCAAAAGTGGTTATGTCAATACATCTTCACATTCAATAATTATCTGGAACATTCCAAAAGAATATTTATAAACACGTTTTATCAAGTACTATTTACACGTAAATTAGTACAAACTAAAAGAATAGACAACATTGTAAATTCCCGTGTCGGCTTTGAAGAGAGAGGCATTGACCTGGGCCGGGCGGGCCGAAGGCCCACGGCCGCCCAAGTCGAATGCAACTCTGGTTTGGTTGCCGCCACCATTTTTCTTTAACAGTTGTTTACACATATTTATCTGGGTACCTATACACATACGTTTTTGTTTATTTGAAAATAATAAAATAGTTTTACAACTAATAAATATCTATGTTAATAACAATTTCCTGGCAACTACCAAAAACAACTAAAGGTGCTTTTTTGTGCAATAATAGCCAAAATTAATATAAGATTTATGAATTTTGAAGAGTGGAGTTTTTTTATGCAGTATTTAATATACCGACACTGACAGCATTAAGGGATGTATCCATTTTTCACGCTTTTATTAGCTTCACTTGTATGTTTGTGGGTTTGTTGTAACTCTCCTTTGTGCGCACAAGCATACGTCGCACTGAGCCAGTGCAGATCTTTGGACGGTATTCGGATTGAAGAACTTGATTGTTCCAAGTTGACAGATAAAGCCCCATGTAACAACGAAGCATTAGATGAAATGGAACGACTAAGAAATAATTCATAAGAGTCGTCATTATTAGTTAGTCGCAAACAGTGTAATATCATTTCACAAATCATCAAGCACAAGATGATACAACTCTGTCTAAAATGATTAATTGAAAAATTTCATATTATCTTATTTGTAGCAAGACATAGAAAATTATAAGATCGAATTTTATTACGTTGTTAAAGAAGAATTTTACATTCGTTCACCCTCTGTTGGAAATTTATAATACTATCAATATGAACTTGAAGAAAAACTCTATTGACAATAAATCGAACTAAAAAATGAAAAATAAATATAGTTTAAAAAAAACTAAAAAAACACGCTTTTAAAGAATATCGAACTGAAAAGTTGAAAATAATTTTAAAAATAAACTTAAAAAATACTAGTATAATTGAGGGAAGCGTGGGGTGCTCGATATAAGAAAATTATGGCACAAAGCGCCCCACGCTTTTCTCTCAATTATACTAGTATTTTTTTTATATACTATTGTTTTAAGTTTATTTTTAAAATTATTTTCAACTTTTTAGTACCTTGAAGTATGTAGATTAATATAAAAAAAGTTTACCAGTCTATCGATTTCCCAAATTAGAAAAAAAAATCAAAAAGCTTATTTTTTTCGAAATTTTTCAATATTTCGCGCTGGTAGGAAGGTAGAGAAAAATAAAAAATACCACCGTGTAGGGAGAAAATTTGCAACAAAAAAAGTTTCCTGCGTTTCTTTCGTCCGAGCAATGGTTTGTCTGGAAAAAATTCGGTAAACTAAGTATGTGTTCCGCATCCGCGCGACTCTATTCTCTGAAGCGCGGCGGAGTGGTTTACCCTACGGGTGTCAGGGTAGCCTTTTAACTTTTCTTAGACAAATTAAGTCCATTCCATTTTGTTACGAGCCTTTGAACTTGCTTCAATCCATGTAATACTTCTCTTCTCTAGAATTTCTGCAACTGCTTTGTTCCATGATTGTCTTGGTCGTCCTCTCTGTCTTCTCTTTGGTGTTCTAGAATACCATATCCTCTTGACAGGTATATCATTTTTCATTCTGGTGACATGTCCAAACCACTTCAACTGTTGTCTCTGTATTATGACTATTATTGGTTCAACATTCAACTCTTGCCTTATGATTTCATTTCGTATTTTATCCCTTCTGGTCACTCCTGAATGAAGATGTAAATAATTGTAATACGGCGTTTTGAAGAGGAAAGTGTCGGCTTTAAGATGGCATTTTTTTGTCATAGCACATAATCATTTTTAGCAAATTACTCATATATAATATAAATATTATATAATAAGGTGGAATTGAAACAATTTTTCGAAGGATGGGAACTGTTATTTAGGAGGTCTGTTCCATAGATAAAATTTACGGATAATTAATTTTATCTAATTCCGCTATCAAATGTGACACTTTACGTCACTCCTTGACGTTAGGTAACGTCACATTTTTCATAACCTTCATATATCAGTTATGAAAAGTAGTTATGTAAAAACTTTACGTAACTGTTTATATTTCAACATAGAGATACCACATGAGTTTTAAAGAATAATTTATTAATTAGGTAGGTACTGTCAAAACTGACAATTATTTCATTATTTAAACTGTACAATTAACCCATTATTTTAATTCAATTTTGAGATTTATGAACATTGAAAACATTATTCAGGACACAGTTATTTAAAGTAAGTCAATTTTCTGGGTGAATACATTATAGTAACAACACACTTCTAACATCATTTGATTCCACTTCAATATTATCATTGTAATTGAAGATTTTATTGAATATTATGAAAGCGCGGAATTAGATAAAACGTTGTACGTAAACACGTTATGAAGAGAGCGACATTGTTCAACACGCGTAATTTGCAGAACTCGCTGGCGCTCGTTTTGGCAAATATTATGCTTGTTGAACAATATCGCTCTTTTCATAAATTACGTAAATATCTATTTCCTAATTACGAAATACGGCACTTTTCATTATTTTGTAAATTTTAGGAATCTTGCATTCACAAGTAAATATATATATTAAATACTGTAACTTTGATAAAACTGGAGTAATTTTTATGGGGTTTGCGTAGAAATGTTGAGGAAACTTCTAAGATCAAGAATATATAATTACAAAATTAATTAATTTACATACATTTTTGGATTCAATAATTTTTTGTATTTTAAAAGAAAATAGCAAATTTTATAGATTCGGATAGGAATCTTCTTAAATATTTCAAAATAAAATTTGATATTCCCGTAATATAAAGATTAATATTCAACGAACAAAATGTATATTCTGATTGAATATTTATATTTTTTTCCGCCGTGCAGCAGAGTCGCGCGGATGCGGAACACATACTTAGTTTACCGAATTTTTTACGGACAAACTATTGATCGGACGAAAAAAACGCGGGAGAACTTTTTTGTTGCAAAACACTTCCCCTACACATTGGTATTTTTTATTCTTCTCTACCTTCCTCCCAGCGCGAAATATTGATTTTTTTTTTATTTTTTTCCAATTTGGGAAATCGATAGACTGGTAAACTTTTTTTATATTAATCTAAGTACTTCAAGGTACTTCACAGCAGGTACAATAAGCCGTATTGCTAATTAATTGTACTTTTGGTTTAAAATGACCCATACCGACTGGCCTATAAGTGTACCTATCATTAAAAATTAATATCTAACCTCAAACTGCAATTGCCGGAAATTCATGATGTTCTGAATAGTAATTCAGAACATCATGAATTTCTAACTATCTAAAACAATATCTCGAAAATTTTGTAAGTAATGGCTCTTCTAAAACCCTTTCTTCTTTTCTAGATCCTTTTGCCCTTTCAGGCGTCGGATGTGGATTCCATGTCCTGTATCCATTTCTTCCATGCCTTTCTGTCTCTTGCAAGGTTTTTCATTTCTGCTATGGTCTTTCCTCTTTCTAAACCCATCTCTTGTATTTGGTCTAACCATTTCCTTCTAGGCATACCCCTTTGTTTTTTGATCGGTTTCCCAATCTCCATTATTTTCTTACCATATTACCATACCAGCTAAGTTTGTCTCTTTTTTATTTTACCAGTTACCAGTTCCTGTTTAGTTGTCTCTCTAATGACGTCATTTCTAATCCTATCCCATTTAGTTTTCCCTACAATTCTTCTTAGATGTTTAATTTCTATGGCGTTTATTCTAGTTTCGTCCTTTCTTCGCACAGTCCAATTTTCACTTGCATATAATATTGTAGGAATCACCAAACATTTTTTAAATTCTTTTATTAAATTGCGAATATGTTTTCATTTCATGATTTTTCACAGCTCCGCTTTACAGGGTGTCCACAAACTCTTCTGCAAAACAAAAACTAGGTACAGTTACTAGATGTGATTTTATGTCCATCTAACATAATAATTTACCTTTGCGATGATGCTACGTTTATTTCAAACGATCTTTTTAATTTACATAATGCACACATCATGTGTACGTCATAAAAGAGAGTTCCAGCAAATATTTGGCATAAATGTCTGGATTAGGGTGTCCGTTATTTACCAATTTGATTTTTGACTTTGCAGCGCCTCGAAAATTTTTAGTTCACGACCAAAAAAAAAATATCAGACCCATATAAGCCCTTGATATTCATAATAAACCGTGCCTCCAAGACGATACATTTTCCATTTAAATAACATGGGGTTTTGGCAATTTTTACAATTAATTTTTATGTCTTTATGACAGTTTATAAATGGCAATGGCAAACAATTCTTTTTGTAGAAAATTGAACGCTCTACAAAAGCTTTCTCTTATATTTTTCGATATATTCACTTGCTTAAAAGTTATTCAAGGTTAAAGTTCAACTAAAAATAACTTATTAAATTCTTTTGTATTTTGACCAAAAACTATCGTTGTTTATATTAAAATTTATTATTTATTTAAAAAAATATCGGATTTCAACTGTATCACAGTTACAAATAGTGTTAAATATCTCAATAACCAAACAATATTACTGACGATATAAATTAAACTTAAATTACATTTTATTAATAAAATTATGACAAATTTTCCAACACATTGATGAACAAAATTTATTTAGCTAAGCACGAAGGTCAGAAACAATATGATCTTCAAATTGTGAGTGATAATAAAAAAAAATTCCAAATGCCACCAAAGAATGTTTAACAAAATAAATTTTATTCATGAATGTGTTGGAAAATCTGTCATATTTTTATTAATAAAATGTAATAATTTAAGTTTAATTTATATCGTCAGTAATATTGTTTGGTTATTGAGATATTTAACTATTTCTTACCGATGCCGTTATTACAGCATCGAAACCTCCCAAGTCTTTCCGGCCACTGTATTATTTTTATAATCCCTCTCTTACGGATAGGGGTATTGGTAAAGTAGGTTAGATGTTGATGCGTGAACGAGACGTCGTTTTTTATCGATTCAACAGAGCACTGCACTTTTATGATCTCCCGCCATTCGTCTAAAATTACAATTGCATGTGGATTTTGTTACGATCAGGAAACAGGGATGCAAAATCGATAAACGAAGTAGGTGAACCACAGGTATGAGATTTTCCCTTGAAAAATTTCACAAAAAAGTAACTTTATTTTATTTAACGATGTAATACTATATATATATATATATAATCTTGAGCCCTTTTACCCTCAGGGTGTCGGGTTATCATTTTATTGTTGCTTCATGAACTTTTTCCATTCTTTTCTGTCTCTAGTCAGTGTCTTTGCTTCATTCCATTGCTTATTTCTTTCTTGTATAATCTTTCCTATCATGTCGTTCCAGGTTTTTTCAGGTCTTCCTCTTCTTCTCTTGTTTTGTGTTTTCGCTTCATAAATTTGTTTCACAGGTCTATTGCTTGGCATTCTCTGTATGTGTCCCCACCATCCTAATTGTTTTTGTTCTATAAATGAAATAATGTCTTCTATGTCTAGTTCTTCTCTTATTCGTGTATTTCTTATTTTGTCTCTCCTTGTCACTCCTATAACTCTCCTCAGGTATTTCATTTCTGTTGCTTGTATTCTACTTTTGATTTTTTTTGTTAATATCCAGGATTCACATCCATATGTTAATACTGGTCTATATATTGTTTTGAATATTTTTAGTTTTGTCTGTCTTGAAATTTCTCTTTTATTGATGAAGTTCTTATTCATTGTATAGTACAGTTTTATGGTTTTCTCGATTCTGTTGTTAATTTCTGCTTCTTGTCTTCCCTTTTCGTCTATCGTTACACCTAGATATTTAAAATCTTTCACTTGTTCTATTTTTATATCATCTATCGTTATATTTATTTCTTCGCCTCCTATGGTCATCACCTTGGTTTTATCTTTGTTTATTCTCATTTGTTTTCTCTTTAGTGTTTCATTCCATATTTTTATGTTATATTGTAGTCGTTCTTCATTTTCAGCTATCAGTATTATGTCATCGGCAAATGCTCCCTCAGCTTTCTCTACTCTCTGCATATTTTTGTATCCAATGCACATTTTTTTGCTATTTCTATCACATTCCTTAATGATGTCGTCCATGAAAATGTTAAAAAGCATTGGGCTCAATGATCCGCCTTGTCTCAAACCCTCTTTTGTTTTGAAACCTTCTGATTTCATGTTGTTCTTGATGACATAATTTATATTATTTCTATATATGTTTTTAATCATATTTATGATTTTTCCATCGATATTTCTATTTTTCAGACTCTCCCATAACTCTGTTCTTGGTACCTTGTCGAAGGCTTTTTCTAGGTCTATGAATGCCAGATATATATTTTGGTTTTCTGATCTTCTCTTTTCTATTATTTGTTTTATGGTGAATATGTGGTCTTGTGTGCTTCTTCCGGGCCTGAACCCACTTTGTGGTTCTGAGAGTTGTGACTCTATTTTATTCCTGAGTTTGTTGTTTATTATTCTTTCTATTATTTTTGTTATGGTATTCAGTAACGTAATCCCTCTATAGTTATTGCAATTTTTGTAGTCTCCTTTTTTGTGTATCGGTGTTATTAGAGCTGTTCCCCATTCTTCTAGTATAGTTTCTTTTTTCCATGCCGATGTAATACTATTAACTTAAATAAAATTTAACTTACTTTTTATATTACAATAACTCGAATTATTTAAATTAATTTTTCTACTCCTATACTATAGGTTGTTAATTTTCAGTTTCAAAATGATACTCATTATAACACACTGATTTTCAATATAAAACTGAAAAATTCACCATTAGAAATATAGATTTTTAAATAACCAAGTAGGCAGACCCAATAGTTTCTGTAGAATGTCGAGAAAAGACCAAAATAAATGTCGAGCACCAGACCAAAAATACTTAATGACCAAGGTAAATACATATTTAAACATATTAATTTTTGTTTACAATAATTTATTACCAATTATGTACAACAGTAACATACCTATACACTTTATGTTACTAGTTCAACAATGTGGTTCCGGGGTTCGAGTCCCGGGTACTACAATTTTTTATGTTTTCCTTTCAAATCGAATTTCTTCGTAGAAAAAATAGTGTATGAAACTCTCATGTAGTGGTTATTGGAACTTTAGTTCTTTACGTTAGGCTATGTTTGAGCGACCGGGGGTCGCGACGCAAAAGATTTGACCGTTACGTTACGTTATGTTACGTTGCTTCGTTATGTGCCTTGCTTGCGTGCGTGTGCTCTCTGCTGAGTCTCTCTCTCGTTTACGAAGCAGTGATTCATATGGTTCGGCCGGGAATTGAACCCGGGCCGCCCGCGTAGTAGGCGAGCATTCTACCACTGAACCACCGATGCTATATTAAAATTCTATGCAATCTGGTAATCTACTTGAATTTGTTCGAATACATTTTTACTATTATTTCCATAATTTTTTTTGCGCGATTGATTTTTTTTGTTTATTTACAGCATCGGTTGTCAGGACGGTAGGTTGTGTTTACTGGTTTCCAAGTTTAACACGTCGGTACGTGATCTACTTACCGTTCAGACGTCGAAAAGTAATAAATAGCATAAAAACAATTTCACCAAAATGCAGAATATATTTTGAACTGATCGAGAAGTATGAATGTCACTTTTGACATTTCGTTCATTTCGAAGAAATTTAAATTATTTTATTCGGAATTTATTTCAATACCATCGCGCAAAAAATGGTATAAGCATCTCGAACGTTAAGAGTAAAATTGGAAAAAATGTTGTGAGGATTAAGGGGTCTAGAACATTTACTTTTCGAAATACAGGGTGTGGAAATTTTGAAAACTTGAATGTTTTAATTCGATAACTTTAAAATGGATGGATAAATTGATTTGACATTTGGCAGGTTGTTTTTAAATGTAAAAGGGCATATTTTGATAGAAATAGTAGTTTGTGCAACTAGTGTGGATATGATGGCCATATCGCATGAGGACGAATTTTGAGCACGACGCCGTAGGCGGAGTGCTCAATCGTTCATGTGCGATATGGACAATACACACGAGTTGAACAGCATATTTTTTCTACGACCCACTTAAGAAAAAATCTAGAAAACTTCAAATTGAAAATTTAACAATTCAATTTTATGTTTCCACTAATTTTTTTGTGGTAAACGTACAGCTCTTGAATGTCCAATTTGTATAATGTTACGGTTTCCCTTTTTAAATATACCATGCTGTTATAAGTAGATGTTGCCAGTCGGACTCCCTTATGAAGGGTACCGTACCAATCTATAATGATGAATATTCTTCTAAATATTTCAAACGTCTACCTGTTGTCGTTATTAATATCAAGCAGAATAATTATTTAAAAATGAAATTAACAATAAAAAAAAACTTCTTCACGGTGAATCGAACCCGGGTCTACCGCGTGAGAGTCTGGTGTGCTTACTATTCGACCACCGAGGAATATGCAAATTGTTTATTTATAATGTCAGATGTATTACATAATTTTTGCTTAAAAGGAACTAAAGTTCCTACCGTGTGTCCCGCGACACGTTTTACCTTTTTTTTATACTATTTTTTGATATTGTTAAATTTAAAGGTACTTTATTCTTGAGTAAAGTTCATATTTTTTGAGAAACCTCGTATAATACTAAAAAAAATTTATATCTGATGATTGTATTTTAGATTTTAAAACATGCAGAACTTTTTAGGGAGAATAAGTTTTTTTTTCCTAAAATTGATAATAAAAAAGTTTCCCATATGGTAATAACTTGAGTGCGCACAGTTAATTTGATAACATTAAAATGGATGAATAAATTAATTTGATATTCGGCAGGTTGGTTTTAAATGTAAAAGGGCAAATTTTGATGATGGAAAAACATATTTCAATTCTTGATCCAGTGGTGTACATTTGGAACAATATGACACCGTTCCCACTGGCAGTTGAAGCTATCTTTATATTATTTTGTATTCCACAATGGTTTTCACTAGTGGTTTTCATAAAACTGGCTATAAACTGAGACGGGTTTTGAAAAACTTGATTTTTTTTTTCATTTTATCGGATCAAGAATGACATTTTCCACTAAAACTGATATTAATAAATTTTTCACCTAGGTATAGGATACTCCATCCGTGACACGCTGTATGTATAAAGCATTTTTTGCATCTTAGTCATATCTGTGTTTGTTGAAGTCGTAAACTTTTAGAAATCAATATAACATTTTCATTCAGCTTTATACTTCTATAAAAATGCTATAAGAAGCATCATAATACACGTTCATGAGAACATTAAGTTATATATAACTCTTCTTTCGATTCTTATAAATCTCTGGATGCCTTTTCATTAAGTTTCTTGAAAGGAAATGTTATCCTTCAAGGAACCTTATAAAAAAAAACTAAACTAAAATTTATTATTTCATTATACTAAATAGGTTAGGTCAACTTAAACACCACTAAATTCTTCGATCTTTATCTTTCATGAATTCTTAGTATTTCCAGGTAACAAAATGGGATTTTGAAAGCTAAATTGTGAAAGAGGGTGACTTTCGGATGGTAGGTTGTTTGAAAAGTTTTGGAGGCAAAAATAAGAAATATTTTTAGTTGATAGATACTAGCTCAAGGGCGTATCCAGTAGGACCAGAGGGGGCAGACAATTTTTTTATAAGGAAATTCATTAATGAAAAAGTGCATGTGTGTATAAGGCCTTTATTTATCAGTGGCATTAATTTCTAAGTAGGTATTCCGCCATTCTGGAACCTGTAGCAAATGAACACCCCACAAAAATTATCGCATCACTGGTATTTTAGGATATTTTTAATACTTAATTTTAGTTTTTTGTGACACTCTGTATATGTATCAACTTAATAGATATTTCTGGTTACTTATCATGGGCAAAAAATTATCACAATTTCTTACAGATTTTTTTAGAAGCAAAAATGTTCGAGTAAACCATTTCTGTCTTGGAGAATGCATTGAGATCGAGAACTTTCTAAGCAAATGGGCTTGTTTGATGAATTTCAATGAAATGTCACTAGATATATTGGGTCTCAACTAAGTATTTGTAACTAATAACGCCAATCTACGCTTTCAAATAAAAATGAAAAAAAGGTAGAACGTGTCGCGGTACACACGGTAGGAACTTTAGTTCCTGTAAAGCAAAAATTTTTTGAATCAAATAAATACACATATTAATATAAGAATTTATTTTACTCTGGATGAAACTTCATTTTACAAAAATATACAGTAGTAATAATTATAAATAAAAATAAGAACCTTATCATTAAGTTGATTGTCACAATAGTTATTTATGATACAAGTGCGTGAAGTTATACTTTTGCGCACGAGTTGCGAAAATGCCAAAATATTATATGAAATAATCCGTACAAATTAACAACAAATACTTAAAACAGAATAAAATGGGTATTTGGGGACCTCAGATTTTATAAAATTATGTAATACATTTGACGTTATAGATAAACAATTTGCATATTCCTCGGTGGTCGAGTAGTAAGCAAACCAGACTCTCACGCGGTAGTCCCGGGTTTGATTCCCCGTAAAGAAGTTAATTTTATTTTTAAATAATTATTCTGCTTGATCTTAATAACGAAAACAGGGAGACGTTTGAAATATTTAGCAGAATATTCATTATTATAGATAATGGTACGGTACCCTCCATGAGGGAGTCCGATTGGCAACATCTACTTATAACAGCATGGTATATTTAAAAAGGGAAACCGTAGCATTATACAAATTGGACATTCAAGAACTGTACGTTTACCACAAAAAAATTAGTGGAAGCATAAAATTGAATTGTTAAATTTTTAATTTGAAGTTATATTACAGTGTATAGAAATTTTTATTTTCTAGATTTTTTCTTAATTGGGTCGTAGAAAAATATGCTGTTCGACTCGTGTGGATTGTCCATATCGCACTTGAACGATATTGCCATCATATCCACACTAGTTGCACAAACTACTATTTCGATCAAAATATGCCCTTTTACATTTAAAAACAACCTGCCAAATGTCAAATCAATGTATCCATCCATTTTAAAGTTATCGAATTAAAACATTCAAGTTTTCAAAATTTCAACACCCTGTATTTCGAAAAGTAAATGTGCTAGACCCCTTAATCCTCATATCATTTTGTCCAATTTTACGAGAGGAATCTACATGCAAACGTTGTAATTACCCTTAACGTTCGAGATGCTTACACCATTTTTT
>CAJUYI010004324.1:0-18977 GCA_910591695.1 Galerucella pusilla
AAAAAAAATATATTCTAAAAAAAACTTATAAAAGGTACCTATGTAGCTTTATAATTCAGTAACCAGCCTTCATTGGAAAAAGATCAACCAGTATACCTACCAAAAAAAAAAGAATTTAACATTTTTATGTACGTGGTGGCTAAAAGGGTAATTTCGCGTGAATAACTAAATTAGTTCAGAGCAAGATATTAAATCCCAACTTTATGACCACCATTAGAATCACAGGTAGGAGCCTGGCACTAAATAATAATGCCACCCGTAGCGAGAGAGTAAACTTTCCATATGGTCACCGGCGAAAATAAACTGCATCGTCTCACTGATAAATTAAACACATTAACACTGAAAATTAATTAATAACTCAGTAATTTGTGAATTGTTTAATGGGAAGCTTTCAGGTATTTGTCATTATAATGGAGAGATATTCTAAAGCTGATGAAAATTTTGGTTATTTATTATTTTAGTACAATGGTTTGCGAGCTGTGAGAAGTTGGTGATTAAAAATATTTACTTCTGTGAGATTTTATGTAAATAATCATTAATTAAAGTTGAAATATGTGATTCGGGATATTTTTATGTCCTGATACCAAAAACTCCGTCAGGTTTCGTCTATAGGCTGGTTAATAAAATGTAAATTTGCAATTTCTGAACTCATAATTAGATCGACTTCTTTGGCCTGTGCTATTTTGTGAAAAAAGTTAATTATAATCCAGTTGACGAGATTGATTTCACAATTTACATATTGTGTAGTTTTACTCGAAACTTAAAATTTTTAGCGACAGGATGAAGAAACGAAACTCAGGCAGCTTCAAAGGAGGGAAGAAGGTATGGTTTCATAAGACAAGCCAGACGAGCCAGCTCTGAGAAGGCGTTGAGCCTGCATTCGAAGAGTTTATAACGTCACACTTCCCGCAGTCTACTCAGCATCGCCACCAGTATCAAAGATGCGCGAGAGCTGTCATCTGAAGCTTGAAAACCAGATTTCAAAACACGGCAAGATATTACGTCTCCAAGATAATTCACAGCACGTCTTTTACCTGGTAATGGAGCTTGAAGAAGCTAGCAATGGCCAAAAAGCTTCCAGGTAGATTGGCAAATGATGAGGAACATGGTAAGGAAGAGATGATCTTTCAAGATGTCGCTGCTGAAATATTGATCTGGAGTTATTCCCAGTCCCCGATAGAGGCGGTTCCTTGCGTCTTCCATGCGACTGGACAGTGCAGAAACTAATTCAGTTGCCGGTACAAACATCCAGTTCCATAGAAGAATTTTGTATTAAGGTGGGGGTATTGTAACTCCAACCATTCTCAAAAATCCTGAAAAATGCCCCCTACGCATGAGCTTGAAGTAAACACCAAAGAATTCCAAGAATTCTGACTGGTTTGTGTTTCAGAACCGATGGAATGGAATAATAATAATTATTATAATATTTATTGGTCCTAAATATATAAAAATACATTGAAAACGTTATTTTTGACCGGGACTGTATATTTAATTAATTTTTATCGAAAAACTAATTTCCTGCAGCTAACAAACACCATGCAAGTCCTAAGGTCGATTAGAAATTAATCCTGACAAACTTAGAGGATTGTTTAGCAATTTCGACGTAACCACAAGTTAGAGCGTGAAGTCGTGGATGGACAGACCGCAGACTGGTGGACTTGAGTGTATCCTTCAGTGGCTGCATTATTAGCCATCTACAATAGGGATTGTTCTCTGACAACAGAATTGGAGACATGTTTGTCTAAATTATTGGTCGGGAACTATGTGATGAATTTGTTGATTTAGAAACAGAAATTGTCTACAATGTTACAGGGAATTGTTATCATTGTTGAGAATGTTTATGAATTTCTGCTAAATCGACAATGTGTAACATGTGAACCAAGTTATGTCTTCAGGATATTTGTCTTTATATTAAGTTACCTAATATTTCAAACATATCTATTGCAGTTCTGTTTTATTTTCAATTCTTGTTGGATAAGCATAATGATATGTTTTTGAAAGGAGCAATCACAACATCCCTAATCAACGATTCATACTATTGCTTAAGGGCAATCTCCAAAATCCTCAAGTTATTATTAACGATAACCCCGTTCCCCCAAGTTAATTGTTCAAAGGAAAGTCGCCAAGTTAATAGGAAGCTAGCCAAAGGACAGCTGGCGTTCCGGTTCTTCCACATCCGGTCGTCCTTAGAGTCCTTACGAATTTGCGTTTGGTAAACTTCTGATATAGTTTTGATGTTAATTTGAAAGGGTCAAGATTAAAGTGGTCAACAAATTAGGTGATGAAAATTGCGTTAAATTCAATGAATTGGTTAATCCTGGAAAGTTTTCGTATTGAAGCAGCCAGTCTTCTGAAAGATGTAGGGAAATTGTTTTATTCTTTCATATGATGGAAAATTTTTCACGTATTAAGTGTACGTTTGAGGCAAGATGTAAAAGACAATTTTAAAAAATTTTTGATACAGTTTCTATGAATATATGTATTTTGGGGTAACATTCACTGAGACCTTAAAGTTCTATTGTGCCCCCTTACTTCTACTTAGTTTCTGAGGAGAGTCTCGGAAACTAGTAGTTCCTTTAGTCCTATTTCCCGGAGGAATTTTAGGATGTCTCCAGGCTTCAACTTGGGTAAATGTTCCTCTTCTATCCAGTAATCTCCCAGGTGCTGTGCTCTAGGATTCTGAAGTGCTGTGCAGTTGGAAAGTATGTGGATGGAGGCTTCTTCTTCCATGCCACAAAATCTGCATTCTTCTTCCTCCAGTATTTTGAGCTTTTTCAGGTGCCCATTCGGGCGACAATGTCCCGTTAGGATCCCTGTTAAAACTCTTAGTGTAGTTTTACTTGGACTTATGCATTCATTTGATCTCAACAGGTTGTAGTCACCCAGAAGAGTCTTTGATTGTATAAGCCCTACTAGATCTTTCCAATGGTCAGATCTTCTCTTTTTCTCGGCTTTACCTATTTCTTCCAATATTACATTGGAGCTGATTCCGCAAAAGGGTTCAGGCCCCCAGAAAGGTATTTCATTCCCCCTCTTTGCTAGTTCATCTGCGATTTCTAAGTTGCGCTCGTTATTATTCTGGTATAGATGCAGGTGATAAAAAGTAAAATGTTAAAACGCAATCTCCGAATTTATAAACATTCTTAACTTCAGTGGATCAGTGGGAAAAAATAACGAAATAAATTAGGACCCACTTAAACCAACCAAAACAACATCTCCCGAAAATATCAAAAGAGAAAAAAACCTCCGAAACATAATTTAATAAGTCCTTCTAAATTGGATACGTAGAGAAGGCATTCGTGAGTAGCGCGGTGATACAAAATTAATTATTTTTTATTATTTAAGAGCATATTGTTAAGTGCGCCCTAAACTTATTAGGGCCGTGTTTGCTTTTAGAGCAGATTAAAAATGATTTGCATTATGATTTACTTTGTTCTGTTTCACGCTTCTCGAAAAATTCAACAAAAGAACGACTCGAAAATTTCAAAAGAGACTTAGTTGAATTAGAATTAAAATTAATTCCGGAGGCTTAAGACAGTGGCGAATTGTTTTTAGGGACAAATAAATCGGGTTTCAACTATAAACACTTTAGATGTCAATTAAGTTCACTACCATTTTTTTTCTAAAATTATTTTTTCGAATAAAAATGTCACTAAGCCAAAGTCAACCCCTAACAAACTGTCTATTTATACCAGAAAAGTATTTGTGCTACACCACTGCTTTGAATAAAAGTGCATTGTATATATTTAATCAAAAATTTCACAAAAAATTAGATGAAAAGAAAATATTGCTACATGAAAAATGGATGTTGAAATCTGTTTTATTTTTATAAAATTTTATATCTGTTTATAAAACCCGATATGAATTGAAACCATGGTAGTTAATTATTGAAATTAGGTACATTTTTTTATTGGTGAACCATTTTACCTATTTAAAGCGTGTTTAAATCGAACTTTAAAAAACGCGCGTGTTTTTTTTTTATTATTGATCTGACAGGAGTGGTTTGTAACGTCAAAACTTTTATTCGAACAATATTTAACAATGTCAAATTTATAAATTAAAATGGAAAGTGCCGTTGCTATTGTTTGAAATATTAATATTTCGATTTTTCAAATCTTAGGAAATGGTATTTAAATTAATACTATTGACATTCAGAGAACTCAATAAGGTTGAAGTCTTTAAGAGGTTATGTTATATTGAGCACAAATATTATAAAATGTAATTCTGCGCTTATAACCCCGTATTAGAAATTTTGAAGTACATAACTGAATGTCGTGTAGAAAATAATGAATAAAAAAGTTTAAAACTACTCACTTGTTTCCCATTTAATCATATTAGTCTGTGGTGTAGCTTTTAAAAGCAAAAAGAGTGAGACCTACAGGTGAAAAAAGTTAAAAGCATATTCGAAAACGTTGGACGTCTCGACGAGATATTCAATTTTGACTATGGAACTATACAATATTTAGTAAAGAGGTTTGTCAGTTACCGTTAAAAAATGAATGAGTGAAAAATAATTCTCTCAAGACCGATTTTATCTATTAAATGTTTTAATTGAAGTCTACACATTTTTTAATGGAAATTTAATAGAATATCAGAATATAATAACCAGAATAAATCTGGTAAAGGCCGTGTCAAAAATAATGAAAATGTGTCTAAGCTTAAAAATGGAGAAAGTTGACTTATCAAAATTTACCAAAGAATAGAGCATCAAAATAGTGAGTTTCCTAGTAGAAAACGGACTGTGCCATCTAGTAGTATAAACCTGATACATTTTCGAGTAGCAAACTCTGCTCACGAAATTTTTAGAAACATTTAAAACAAGAAAAACGTCGTTTTTTAAATCTCGTTTGTTGTATGGGAGCCTTTCTTGAATATTTGTTTTATTTTCATTGATTTATTCATTTTTGAATTAATAATAGAAGTAACTAAATATTCTGTGAATATTTCAAGTGTCCACCTGTTGCCGTTATCAATATCGAGCAGAAACAAGCAGAATCACGTTTGTTGTATGGGAGCGGCCACAGAAATACATTATCTGTGAAAATTTCAATTGTCCAACTATCACGGGTATTGAGATACAGTCTAGTGACAGACGAACACACAGACATACAGGCGGACACCGGAGTCCGTTTTTCACCCTATGGGCACAGAACCTTAAAAAGGAAAAGTTGCAAGCCCAAAAAGTAAATTTAGTGCAAAAACTTATTCAGTGCTATTCAATAGTCCCCCCCTCGTATCTTTTGAACGGCTACACTTACATTAATAAAATTTGAAGGTTGAAAATAAAGTGTTGTTAACTTATCTACGAATGGTAACAGGTGACGTAATAGTGATAAATGACGTCACAGTGCCACTATGGCCAATAATTTTAAATAGGACCTTATGACAAGTGATATCTCGTTTAAAAGGCATTGACATTGGCTACATAACCATATTAATTTTGTTTGGGTTTAAACTAATTTTGACGGATAAATTAAATAGATACCAAAATTATTATTTTACATTTAAATATTGAAGATTTTTCAATCCGCCTCTGGTAAGGTGTCAAAAAAATTGACGTTTTTAATTTGTTGCTTTGCAAAGTTTTTCTAAATAGCTTAAATATTTAATAATATCTATCTTAATAATTGGTGAATCTAGAAAGAACCTCCATGAAGCGGAACGTTTATTTAATGAGAGGTACCCAGATCGCCCTATCTCGAGATCTTATTTGGGGGAGCTTCTTCACAAGTTTGAAGCAACAGGTAGTGTTCAAGATGCCAAACGATCTGGTCCACCAACATTTAGTGATGATAAAAAAATTGATATAGTTGCTGAAATGGTAGTAAACCCTACTTCCTCTTCAACTAAAGTTGCGTCTATCTGTGAAGTAAGTAAAAGTACAGTACAGAGAGTGTTGGCTAAAAAAAATTTCATCCATACAAGTTAAAAATGGTGCACCACCTTTCGAATGACGACCCCGACAGAAGAATGTATAACAAATAAAATTAGTCAAAACCCACATTACACAAAAACAATTTGTTTTAGTGACGAAAGTACTTTTTGCCTCAATGGAAATGTGAATACACAAAATGTAAGGTATTGGAGTGACACAAATCCTCACACCTTTCGTGAACAACATACCCAATTTCCAGAAAAAGTCAATGTTTGGGCAGGTATTTTGGGAAACCATATAGTTGGTCCTGTTTTCCTAAATTCAAATTTAAGCGGTGAAGTGTATCTGGAGATGTTACAAAATGCAATTGAGCCATTAATTCCTGAAATTCTCGAAGATAATCCAGATAAATTTGGCCATCTGGAAATAACATTTCAACAAGATGGTGCTCCTGCACATTATTATGGTGCAGTAAGACGTTACCTGGATGAAGAATATCGAGGTAGATGGATCGGCAGGCGAGGTCCTATAGAATGGCCACCTCGGTCACCAGATTTGACACCATCAGATTTTTTTCTATAGGGGTACTTGAAATCCAAGGTTTATACTACGGCACCAGATAGCATTGGCGTTTTGAAAGAAAGAATTATTGAAGAATGCAATACAATTTCAGCTGACACATTCTAACAAGTACGACAAGAGTTTACTAATAGGATGTATTACTGTCAGGAAGTAGACTGAGAACATTTCGAACACTTACTATAAGAATCCATTGTTGATATTTGATTAATTAAATTTAAAAAAAATAATTTCAATAATTTAGGTATGTATTTAATTTATCCGTCAAAATTAGTTCAAATCCAAACAAAATGAATATGTCTATATAGCCAATGTCAATGCCCTTCAAACGAGATATCACTTGCCATAAGGTCCTATTTAAAATTATTGGCCAGAGGAGCACTGTGACGTCATCTATTACTATTACGTCACCTGTTACCATTCGTAGAGAAGTTTACAACACTTTATTTTCACCCTCCAAATTTTATTGATGTAAGTGTAGCCGTTTAAAAGGTACGAGGGGGGCGGGGACTTTTGAATAGAACTGTAGAACAATATGCTGAATGTAAAATTTAAATAGAGATACTAGAAATTTAAAGTTTCTGCAAAATTTTTGTGATGGGGTGAGAAATTTTCAAATATTAGTTTTGGTAAAAATGTAATTCTTGATAAAAAGTTTCGCTTGTTCTGAAACCCCAAAAAATGGAATAAAATCCCAAGTTTTTCAAAACCCGTCTCATTTTATATCAAGTTTTATGAAAACCATATGAACTTTTGCACTCGTCTCGTACGTTACGGACCAATATTTTTTACGCCCCGATCCCCTGCTTTAACAGCTATTCTAGGCTTTTTTCATGGAGCTACTTGAAACAAATAATTTAAACCTTAATATTGAAGACTTTGAACGTTCTATCATTGATGCCGTTAACGAAATTACCCCAGAAATGCTGCGAAATAGTTACAAAGAATTTAGTAAGAGAATTGAGAGATGTTTTAAAGCTATGGGAAAGGATACATTGAATAGATGTTTTTTGTTTACTTAGTGTTTCTTACATTTTTATTCTGTATTGTTATTTTTGATAATGATTATAATTCTAGAATAGTTAACATCGTTGTCAAATATTTATAAAAAAATGACAATGTGAAAATTATTATCTAATAAGAGTTGATAGCTATTTGTTACATCCTTAACGTCACTCACTAGATTAATACATTATTATGGGGTTCCAGAACAAGCAAAACTTCTTATCATGAATGACATTTTTCACTTAAATGATTATTTAAACATTTTTCACTTAGGTATAGGATACCCACCCGTGGATACGTTGTATAAGCGCCCTTTTAAAAATAAAACTTGTCGGGATCCAGGATTATCCCCTTACCTAAATTACCGGCTTACAAAATGATGAATTCCATGATATCTTCATTTTTTGACAGAGCTACAGTGTAGATTCATACAAATTAAGTTCCTATCTTCAATAATTTGAGCAATCTGCGTTAAAATAATTTAAATTAAGTTCATATTATCTACGATACTACCTAGATATTACATCAATGCCCTAAAGTAATAATAAGAGTTCTAAAATTGTCGCCTCGGGATTGCTTTAAATATTGAAAACCTCCAACCTGTAGCCTATAAAGACGATAATTAAAACGCCCTATACGAGAGACTTTATAGACTTCCATAAAGGCTCTAATGTAAACGGGATCCCATCCATGTAATCTATGGAAAACGGCCTGTGGTCAGCAATAACTGTAAACCGAAATATTTGCGTAGGGATAGTAGCCAGAGGCACCCTTTAGGCGTATATTAATACGTGCAATGTTGCCAAACGTATTTTCGCTGTCAAACACCATAAGGATATTGAATATGACTTTATTCAAGATATATTCTATATGTATTCTTTTTACGTGCAGAGTTGCTGAAAGTTAAATCTGCGCAAGATGAAGGTTGATTGTTCAATATGTGATTTTGATCGGTCGAAGAATGGATTATTTTCATTGCCATGATAAAAAATAATTATTATATTGGCTACCAGTTTTATAAGTTTACTGCTTTTGGACTACGTTGTGGAATATACTCATATCACTTTACAAATGAAACTTACTGTTTCTACTATTTAATGAAAATATTCTTAAAAATACTAAGAACCTATTGATAATTATTTCGATATTAACATATCTTCGTCAGAATTACAGGAGTTACATTTGGTAAGATGCCTACTTGACCTTAATATGTAAGATATAATATATAAGCTGAAAAGCGACAAGCGCATGTGATCGTTGCTGATCAATTAGGACACAAACAGACAAATATTGAGGTAAGCGGCAAGAATGAAGGAAAAGTGTACTCTTTTTAGATTTCCAAGCTTTCGTGTATATTTATTTACATCTTCAGGGAACTACAAAAGTGAGAAAAAGACATAACTTACAAAACAGCCCGCTACAACAGTCTTATGACTTACGCTAATCGAGAATGTATCCTTGATGTTATAATCGGGAAAAGCATTAAGCAATTATTTCAAGAAAAAAAAACAATCTAAATAGCCTTGAGAGCCCTATTTTACAATGTGACTGTTAAGTGATGGTAACTTGATTGTTTTTTTTTCTTGAAATAATTGCCTAATGCTTTTCCAGATTATAACATCAAGGATACATTCTCGATTAGCGTAAGCTATAAGACTGTTGTAAGCTATTCCGTTTAGTTACTCAAAAACACACACACAAAATTTCATTAAAATCGGTCCAGCCGTTTAGGAGGTGTTCAGTGACAAACACACACATAAAGAAGAAAATATTAAATAGTGAAATAAAAGTACCTAATACAAGCTTTATGTTTTGTTTAGGGATAGCTAGTGATAAAAGGAGTGTACTACGCTGGTACTTCTAAAAATAAAATGTCCAAATTTCTGTTTTTAATTTGAAGTTTGTCAACATTGTGACCATCTCTCCAAACTTCTCATTCATAAAGTATGAAGCTTTTAAGGGCCAAATGTGGTTGCCAAATTTACAGCTTCCAATATGCGACAACTGCTAAAAAATACTATAAATATCAAAGTAAAATTAACATTCCGAAATGTGACAAGACGTGTAAAAAACGACCTTTGTGTAAATACGCAATGGCTCTTGTAATTTTTCAACGAATCACTCTTGGAAAACGAAATTAATTTGATGAAAGGGAATGCTAATGTGTAGGGAACACAGAGAAGTGTTTACCTATTACCAGAACGTGAACTTCGAAAAAAAAACTGTGAAAAAAGTCAAATTACAGAGAACTCTTTGAAATAAAATGGGCTTAAGCATTTCTTCGTTTTTACTTTATAAAATATGTTCTTATACAAAAAATGTCAGTTTTAAACAGTACCTAGTTGATTAATGTATTTTTTTATATTTTCCGAAATTAAATAAGGGGTGGGAAAAAATTGAACTTAACGAAAGACTTTTTTAGCTATAAAGAAATACGTTGTTTATTTTTCAATGTTTTCGATGGTTTATAAAGAAGTAGTGAAGAATAAAAATTATTCCAATGGGGATCTTTTCTCAATCCTTTGAAGAATAATTCTACCACCGTGGTGTGAATATTAGTAATAATAATATTCAAGAATGGATAATGACCAAAGAAATTTATCTACACCGAGAAAAAGATTCATTTGTGACAATCAAAATTTTATTAATTAATTACATTAATTCTTGTAAAAATGTATCATATTTGTCTCAAACAACATTTATTGAGGTAGTATATTGACAAAATAGTTATATTAATCTTTGAAAGCATTTAAATTAAATAAAGTAGTTTTCCAATAACAAATACTTATTCTTGCAAACTAACTATATTGTTTTATTAAAAAAAATTACTTTATGGCAGAATGACATTTCTTTATCATAAAAAAATGTATTGTATCGGTAAAATATATTTCTTCACCATGAAAAAGTATATTGTCTGGGTTAACGATATGTTTTTTATTCGTAAAAATATATCTTCCCAGCAGATTATACTTTTTAGTTGGAAACAAATGTTCCTTCTTCAAGAAAACTATTAATTTTTACTAAAATTCAACATATTTATCATATCGTTATATTTTATAACAAATTATTATATTGTGCTTTGTAAACTTTTATAGTTTCTGAAGAACAATTGTATGAAGGTGTGCATATAGAAGAACAAATATTTTTACATTAAAGAAATTACACTCGAATAAATCATTTTTCTATATCAAAATTTCCCAATATTTTCAGTAGTAATACCCCTAGGGTCTTGATAATACCTACCGAGATAATTTTGTCATAGAGAATGCTGAAAGCGTGAAGGATTCTCTACGACAAAATTTTGAGTATTTATCAAGACAAGAAAACATATTTGTATTCTGTGTAAATATTAATTTATTAATAATTAATTTATTAATATTTACACAGAATACAAATATGTTTTCTTGACTTTCTAGTCATGTGTACTCAGCTATAAAATATTCACCATATTTATCAAGACCCGAGGAGTATTCGATAAGATAATTTTTTACTTTGTAGATATCGAAAAATTGATTGTCAATCTGACGCTTAATACTTTTCAATACAAACTTTATTAGTTTTCATCAAAAATTATTCATTTTTATAAAACTACAGTTGTGAAAAGTACAATAATTGGTAAATTAATTGAATCGTTAGATGCTATACCAAATCTTTCCGACATTTTTAATCCAGTTGTCAGTTTGACGTTTAATTAATCTTTAATAAAACATAAACACCAAACTGAAAACACCACATGTAGGGTATTATCGCTGTAATACAGCGGTGATTGGATGAAATTTTACACATGACTTGAAATTAAGTAATTTGATTGGTTACTATATCCAGTAAAAAATTATCAAAGGTAGTACCACGAGTGCTTCAAATTTTATCGATAATTTTTTCTTTTCCACGAAAACTTGTTTATTTGGCAAAAATATGAAAACAAACCGATTGATAAAATCACGAGTCCGTTAGGACGAGGGATTTTATCTAAATTCGGTTTGTTTGAATGTTTTTGCCTAAAATAAACAAGTTTGAGTGATGAAAATAAAAAATTATGTGATAAAATTTGAAGAGCGAGTTGTATTTGGGAAGATTATTTTTTTCAACAATTTAAAATTTTGTATTACCTGAATGTTCAATATTCTCTTGGGTGATGGCACTCAATCGGTTTGTGTTCATTTTTCAATAAACTTCGAAGCACTTTTAGTTGTCAACAATGACAAATTCAAAGTAAAATTTTGACGTTTCGATGTAAACAAGGTTTTATCGATGAGGAAGCAGAATTATCAGTATAATACCGAATGATTGGCTAGAATAATGTATTGCTATTGGTTAAAACCACCAAAATGTCAGATTTTGACAAGTGAAAAAAATAATCACGTTAATATGGCTTCTTAATAATAAATAAGCAATGTAAGTTTTAAACAAAGGGGGGTCAAACAAATCAGTGTTTTTGTCTATAAATAACTCTTCTCTCGGTGTATTGCATAAATGTAATACCTATGCACCTATGCACCAATATTATCCTGAGGTGGGTTAAAGGGCCCGACAAGAGTGAAGGTAATCGCATTGCCGATTCTTTAGCCAGGAATGCGGCTGGACTAAAAATTTTAGGGCCCAGTGACACGTACGGCCTAACGACTTCGACAATTGCGGAGCTAGCCAAACGTTACACCCATGCTCAATCCCTTGAGAGATGGGATGGAATTAAAGGATGCAGTCTTGCTAGGATCACCCTGGGCGACCCTGGGAAGCTGGCGCCGAAGAAATATTTGGCGATGACCAGGAAAAACCTACGTTTAACAGTAGGATCTCTGACTGGCCACTGTCAACTGAGAAAACACCTCCATACTATGGGGCTAGTGGATACACCTCTATACAGGATGTGTGAACAGGAAGATGAAACTGTCAGGCATGTCTTATGCGAGTGTCCGGAGTTATCGTCAATAAGAGAGTCTGCCGATATAAAGGAGATGTCTCCTAGTGATCTGTCCACCTTCCTGGGAAGGACAGGATGGATGATGACCTAGGAGGATGTACAATGGGTCACATGTGGCCTAAGTGATGTTAGCCTACACTCACCCTCCCTACTCTTTAAATACAGATACAGAGATGTATCTTGGCGAATAACTGTTTATTATCTCACCTACTTTGACTAATTTTGCGCACATCCCGAAAATAAACGTAACTGGCGCAGTCAATAGGATATTGTTAAATTTAATGATTAAAAATAATATATTGTCCATGTAAAATAAGAAAAAACCACGAAAAAAATGTGTCCCCGTCATTCGAATCAATTTGCTCGAAAGAGTGACAGTGAATAACGATATTTACACCCGAATTCGTTCTCTTTTTCGGACTTTGATCCAACATAATCATGTAAGCGTTTCTAGTGTGTGTGGACGACTGTTACTTTTCCCTTCCAATTGAATTTGTCACTCTCTTTTCCAGCTTAGCTTTTTACATCCAATTTCCTTTTTTCTTATTTTTTTTTTTCATTGCTGTTTACAGGAATTTTAAAGTAAACAGTTTTCGTGAGAAATCTGATTCTTATACTATTGAAGGAGTATTAGATGTTTCCGTTTTAAAACAGAAGATATTAAAGCGCCATTGCCTTGCTAAGGTAAGTAGACCTATGGGAAGGTAAGTAGACCTATGGGAAGGCAATGAGACCTATTATTTCAACTGTTTCTTCACCTTTTTATAATATTTCTAAGTAGAAAAGAGTTTGAACATTCACCCAATAAGTTGGAGAATTTTGTGATGAAATATTCATTAAGATTCAAGAATAACATTAAAGATACCCTGTGGATGATTTATTGACAATTTCATTTATATATAAAAAATCCCAAATGCCACAGTGGAATTGTCACTTTGGAAGCGGCAAAAGTTACCTGTAACTTCTACAGCGAGAAATGCACTAGTGGCATTTTCACTTATTTCTTATTTAATTAATTATAGCGACATAAGTCAGTTTCCCATAATACAACCAAAATTTAAGAGAAATTCAAGAAATCATAGATGAAGAAGAAAGTTTTGCGACAGAAAAAAGTAAAGCTGGATAGTATTGTTTCTCAACTGTAAGAGTCCAAGACAATATAAGGAAATTTATCAATAAAGTTGTCAGATGTCAAGAAATTTTTCTTATCACAAAACTTTAATGATAATTTCCTTCTATTCTCCAAATGCAAGCTAATTAATAAGAACAGAAAAATCTAAATATTTTACAACTTAAACAAGTACGAGGAACGTTTTGATATCTCTACTTCTTCTACGTATTTTTTATTATTCCTCCAAAGAAATACCATCTTGAAATCCATATTCTTCAGTCTCCTGGAGGAACCTTCAGTTATTTTCAACTGATTTTAACAACCATTTTCAAGTAACTTCATTTTTTTAATCTACAAGACAACCCAGGTTTGGTTCCCAGCAATTTTTAGGCAATATAAAGTTATTTTTTTCAACTTAAAATCAGGAAATTAGGAGTATACGTTAAATTATGGAATACTACAGCAGCTTCAGCATTTTAAATCCGTCATTTAAACCTCTTGTGATATTATAAATGACAAGAGCACGGCAAAAAATTGTTATTTCCAATTTTTTAGATTTTCCTTCCTTTTTTATGTTTAAAAATGTCATATATATAAATCTCCACCAGATAGTTAGTTTATGATTTATTAACATATACCTGGGCATCAAAATATTGGATAACATTTTTGTTATGCATAATTTTAGTATTATTATTGTTGCTGGGCTCAGTTTGGTCCGTTTTAAAAGTGTCTGATGAGTTTCATTGTTTTTTGGATTGGTGCGTTTGTAAAAGGACTAACTACATCAAAACTGACTAAATCGTGGTTTTTGTTTGTTTAAATCTGATAGTTTTTCTGAAAGACTCAAATAAATTTAATTACTGGTGTACTCGAGAGTGAAATGATAAGTGATGGTGAATTTTCTATTCCTGGGGCTCCTCCAAAGCTGGTTGAGGCAGTGAATACTGCTTCATTAGATTTATTGACAAATAAATCAAGAGAAATTACTAGTTGCGTCCACATTATGCCGATCGACCTTGTCGATCGGCAAATCTCATTCGACATGTCAGTGGACGTGTTGACCGACATACATCGCCGCGCCATTATCAGAACTGGACATACTTTGAATTGGTTTTGCTTTATTAAAACTTTTAATTATGAGTGATGAAGGAGTTGCTGTAATGGCAGCTGCTGCTTCATATTGAGATACAACACCGACACACAAAACTAACCAAAATGACTACGTTCAGGAAATGTTGAACAACATGCTTCGACACGTCCAAACTAGCCATATCGATTCGACTTCCTTTCATTCGTACCGACTTGGTTCGGGTTGCATTCGATTCGACCCGACATTGATCGACAATGTCGGGCGACCATTTACACTGGATCGGCATTGTCGATCGACACCTTTCGACATAATGTGGACGCGGCTTAAGATAAACTGTATAGAAATATAATTTCCTAACATTAAGTGAATGTCAAAATTTCCTAGTGATTTGCGGAAAAAATATATACAGTATTGTCAGTGGTGGATGATTACGAAACTTGAATTTACTCTTAGGAACCCGAAACTGAACGTCAATCGGCTGTTTGGGTGTTCCAAAATAAATCATAACTGACAAACATTATCCTGTCTCTATGGTGGCAACATTTGTATCAAAAGTGGGGCATGTAGCAACAATTCCTCTGCAAGATCAAAAAGACTGTTACTGCTGATTGGTATATATCGATTTGTTTACCGGAAGTAATTGCTGAGTATCGAGAAACCAAGAAAACATCTAATTTTTGGGCAATCCTCCTTACAGGCCCGACCGAAGTACAAACGACTTATTTACGGCTAAAAACATCTGGTAACTGCACTCAAAGTTTTATTTATTTGTTAGGAAAACTATAAATTTAACTGATAGGGTATAACATTTCAAATTATCTAAATCCAATTCTGTGAAATTGTCTCCAAATGACGTGACCACATCGAGGCCTAAATCCTACTAGATTTAAATTAGGTGCAATGAATTTATCGACATTGTATGCAGATTTGTAGAAAGGACACTCACCACGAAATCAAGTGTCTGGTCCGAAATCCGTAGGGCAAGAGAAACGCCTTCAGGCCGCAATGAATCATTCAAAATAGTGGAAAGATGCCAAAATTGTATAATAGAATAGACCCAAAGGACATACGCGCTATCAAGTAATAGCCTACGAAGATTCACTTACAGAGTGGATGGTTTTAGAAAGTCAATTTTTACGATAGAAAAGTTTTTAAATCACCTGATAATCCCTAAAATACCGCACCGTTGGTAATCGTTCACCACTCACCATCCACTTTAAATTTTTAATAATGATGACAAAAAGTCTGTTAGGAAATCTTTAAAAACTTCCCAAACACTAATCAGTCATCCATTATTATACTTGGAGTATATTCGTACAAAAAAATCGTTATAAAAATCCCCTTTGTGCAAATATATCTGCTCTCGACAAACTTTTAAATGAGTCACTTTTCTCTGGTAATGAAAAGAGAATTTAAAATTCGCGACAAAAGCTTTTTGGCCTGAATCTCCAAAGATTATATTTATAAAATATGTAGAATGAGTGATGGGGAATGAAATTCGCTAATGAAAACGATAAGAGGACTTTCGAAACTAATCTGCTCGAGCTTTATGATTTCAAAAAAAAGATAAATAAATAAATAATGTCATTGTTTCAACATTTTCCAGTTTCCTCAAAAAGTAAATGTGTGGACAGGGATTCTAGGAAACTACATTGTTGGACCTGTATTTCTGAACACGAATTTGTCCGAAGAAATATATCTGGAAATGCCAGAAATGCTATTGAAACCCTAATCCTTGAAATACTTGAGGATCATCCTAATGAATTCAGTGATTTAAAGATAACCTTTCAGTAGGATGGTGATACTCCCCAATGTTAGGAACTAGTGAGGCGATATTTAAACGAGCAATACCCTGGTTAGGCAAAAGAATGGCTTGCTCGTTCTCCTGATCTGACACCACTCGATTTCTTTTTGTGGGATTATCTGAGAACAAAATCTTTCGCCAGTAGGCACCGTGGATGATTTCATTTAAACGTGTTTGTTTTAATTATTAATCAATAAATATTAAATTTTGAAGGCTTATTACTCGGAATTCCTTCAAATTTTTATTGACATAGTTGCCAAATGTATATTTTTTCCCGAAAGCGCCAAAAAAAATGACCATTTTTGAAACCAAATTATTGGTTTATTTTAAATACAACACACTATATTTTTTGTTACCATCTGAAAGTCCCTTTCTTCCCCTTTTCAAAAATGTATACATTATCGGCATATACTCAAGTTTTTAGGGAAAGATCTAATTTTTTATGAAACCATGTCAATAAATACCAAACGCAAATTATCACATTTTGACAGCTCGAAAATGAGACAATGGATTAATGCGTTCAGTAATTTTTGGATGATATTAGGATTATGTAGAGATGCAGATGGAGGTCACATACAACTTATTTATTAAATATTAAGTATTCGAAAGTGGTATGAACCAGAGCGAATTTAAGAAAATTAAAAGTGCATTTGAACATATATTTCAACGACATTTCCAAATTTGTTATTATTTTTTATGAACGCGTTTGACAGTTTTGTACAAGAATCCCTATGTCGCATCTTATGAATAACACAGTGTAAATAAACAAGTAATTAAAAATATGTTCTAACAACAATCAGAAACTGTCAGAGAATAGCAGACTTTTGGTAGATTACTGTCAGATGCTGGTGCTTATCTGTTAAAAATTAGATACAACGATGCTGCTGAAGATTATATTAACGAATCTATCAATAATAGAAGAAGGCATACAAATAATTCTATTCCACGCAATATAAAGTTGTTAGCATTGTTTCCCTCCTGGTGGCTGATTTTACTTCACAAGAGAGAATAATTATTCCCTCAAATACACAAATAACGTGTACATATAATTGATTGTCCTGCCTATTTGACACCTCGTTTATTTCCAACCAGAATTAATGAACTTATAAAAGGAATTGATCATTTAACACCCAGTGTGGCAAAGGTAATTTATGTACAGTGTACAGTGTCCTGCAATTAAGGGGCATCTAGCAAATTCGACCTTGCACAATTATGCTTTGTATATTTTTTTGTTTCCCTACGTCCTCACGTTTAAGTTCACACAACGAAAATTTTATTAGAAATATGAAAGCTCCGCAACATGTAGTTAGCCAAGCGGTCCAAGCGGATTTTGGTTCACGTATTACTCTATAAGCTTCGTCAGTACTGAACTGGGAGACCGCCGAGACCGGCGAGCGTTGTATCAACAATGGAACGGCACGCGACTACCGAAGCAGAGAGACAATGTCATTCATAGAAGGATAGAAAAGCGAGAGATGGATTTTTATCCGATATTTTAGTGGTAGCAACCGAATTTCAATAAGGAATGGTATGGTCATAAGTAATTTGAGGATTCTGAGATTTTTATATAGTATTCATAAAGCTTCAAATTAGACTTCTTATCAATTAGTTTTTCCATTTAATCCATATTTAATTCTTTACAGGGGCTCAAACTTTGCTTAATATGTGTAACTACCTCATGATTAGTATTTTTTTCAAAAAAATTTGCTTAGCATTTCAAGTTTTTATTCGATGAGAACTCTAAGTTCAACAATAATCTACATGATATATTTTTTTCTTAATTTTCAATACATCCATTACCTCAAAATGCTTGCCAAAAATACTTCGATATTTTGTCAAATCGCTGCCGATGGATTTCCCTTAAGATCTTTTATATGTAACGAAATATTCATTCGGATATTAGATATTTTATTTACTTTTTTTTGTTTTATAATTTTGCTTTTTTGTAGTTACATGACTGGCTTCATGTAACTACTTCTACTTACTATAATATTTAGCTATATATTTATGAAAAATAATGATAATATTTATAATATTAATACAAAGGGGGTTAAAACACCCTTTTGATCTATATTTGGATGTTTTTCAAGAGTCTTTATATAAATTTTAAAAACTTTATAGACTATTCTTTGAACAACCTAATTTACTTCTAATTTGCTAATTTCTCATCTCCAATCTGTTATAATTAGTAGATAAAACCTTGTCAAGTAACACAGACAAAATATATATTATTTGGAAGGTAAACATTTTATTTTATATCTTGAAATCCCTTTCATCGCCCGAGGATGGTTGTCCCTGTCTGAAATATTCTCTAACATGACATGTTATGACTAGCATCGAACAAATAAAGGCAACAGTCGACCTTTGGATGCGCTATTGTTAACCTTTGTAGGTGTATATATATATATTCTATAGCTTCGTACCTTCGCCTCGGGACGAATTGTTAGTTTATATTCTATCTAGTGTTTTAAGTGCCACAAATCTATTTCACAAAATGAGTTTTGTTTTGTTTACTCCGGTCTGGATTTGAATTTTTGAGTTTTGTTATACAGGGTGTTTACAAATGACACTTACAACGTTTGCATGTAGATA
>CAJUYI010004325.1:0-13110 GCA_910591695.1 Galerucella pusilla
ATAATTAAAGACACAAATACCAATGTAAGGGTAGGGTTATCGATTAGCACCTACCGGAGGATGAATTGAAGGTGCACGTATTTTTTCACTAATGGAAGTGTGTGTGTAAAACTATGAATATTTGAAGATATGGCTATTGGGAATTCAATGTAAGCGATACTCTATCTCTATCTGGTGGCAGAAAAGGAACTATTTTTTTGTATACTATTTTAAAACCTCGACATAAATTTGTAAAATAAATACAATCAACAATACTCATAAAACAACGAATATAATAAAAATGAACGAAAAAAAAAACTTAAAAATTAGCATTAACGGGTTTATTAACTCTGTCATATTTTTCATATAATTTTTTTTTCAGTTGCCTAATAAATCTCTCTTCTCTCTGATTTTTGGCTCTTCACACAAAAACCATTGTCCAAGTAGTTTTTAAGTTAGATGTTAAGTATATCCAGGCCCATGTCAGAGACGTAGGTAAATAAGCGGGGGTTTTGGGGGTTCAAACCCTACCCATAGAAAATACAATAAAGGTACAATAATTTTTTATTAACATACTGCCGCAATATGAGTATTCATCGGGATGTGGCAATAGAAATAGATTCCTCAACAATTGTGAATAATTTATCTAAAGAGGTTAAATTTCCTTTTGTGAGATTGATTTTCTGTTTTAAAAGCTTCAATTTTCAATCATCTATCACTTTTTAAAATAGGTGCTCCAAAATTAATATACAGGTAACATCTTGGCTGGTATGGGAATGCGGCGAAGAACTTAGAAGACTGGCGACGTAACACTGGAGTGGGTCCCAGGTCACAAAGGAATCGCTGGCAATGAAAAAGCTGACGAACTTGCAAGAGCAGGATCGTCAACACTGATGAACGGACCCGAACCATCTGTGGGCATCCCCAGATGCTCCACTAGGTCATGGTTAAAGGGGTGGGTAAAAGAACAATCCATAAAACTCTGGAAGAATACGCCCAGGCAAACACATGGGAAGAAATTTATAAAAGAACCATCAGAAAAAGTAGCAAAAAAACTGCTCGCAGTGAGCAGGAACAAACTACGCATCATAACGGGGATTCTCACGGAAGACTTTTCCACAAAGGAGCACCTGAACAAAATAGGGCTGTATAACCGAGACCTCACATGTAGGAGATGCAAAAAGGACACTGAAACAGCACATAGTATGCAACTGTGAGACGCTGGACCACAGGAGGCAAAAACTGAATGGAAGACCCCAAATGACTCCAGAAGACTTCCACAACCAACCAGTAAAGAACCTGTATGAGCTAATACAGGGAACGGTTTGGCTGAATAGGCTGTAGTCAGAATGTTAGGAGAATCCACAATAAGTCCAAGAGGCTGAGGCGGTGCCGGCGAAGGGATGGCTCCTTTAAAAAATTATATACTTGGTTATAACCATTTCAGCAGAAGGGGCAAAACGAAAAACGATGTTTAAAAATACTTTCAGATGTAGCCAAGTCAAACAAATGATCTTAAGAAAAACTTAACATTATTTCTTGAACTTGAAAAATTGCTTCAGGTCGTGGCACTCGATTATTTTTGCCTTAGGCGGCGCCTTCAATTATAAAGCTTTCCCCTTCTAAACCTATCAGATGAAAAAAACCAAAACCCTCCCCATGTAAAAGCTATAGCTACGTGACTGGCCTATGTGTAGGTAATTTTTGTTCACCTCTATAGGTTTTATAACGTATCAACATTAAAAAAATTTCCTGGAATGAATAATTTGGAAAAAAGCCAAAGACAACGTCTAAACTACAATCAAACGATGGAAATGTTATGTAAAAGATATTTGAGGTTATACGTACAAAGAAGTAGTTCAGTTATCGCCACTCCAGCGTTACGATCCTAATTTGATTCCCCAATATTAGTTTGTAAGTGCACAAATCTAGCGAGTAGGAAAAGTGTTCTAGCGTGTACTCTTCGCATCACTTTTCGAACGATTATCGAAGAAATTATGAAAATGCCTGCTATAGCGTGTTTTGCATAGTGGTTGTAGGTTGTATTTATCAATTTATGGATGGGACTATGACTTTATAGAGCTAGGAAAAGCCAAATGGCATAAAGTTGGTTACTGATTCGCTACACATGTGTTCATGATCCAAAAAACAAAAACAAGGTCAATTAATTGAATGTTGAAAATCTTCAGTGCAAGTGGTGTTGGAAAACGTCTCCTTTTCTAATGTTATTGAAACAATTTCACGATATTTTAGTTAGAACTCTTGAATCGTCAATATTGGCAATTGATTTTTGTTGACTCTCTCTCGTATCAGGCTTTACCGAGGGCTTTACCGACCCAATCGCAAGCATTATTGATTCTCGGTTGTCATTTAAATAGCTCAGTTTACTTTCCATATATTTCTATAATACCGTTAACTTGAAGAATAAATGTACTACTGATTTTAATGTTAATGTTTCAATGTTAAGATGCTTAAAGCTTTATTTTGTGTTATTGGTTATCGATGAAATAAAACAATTTAATTTGTTTAAATCTACATTACATCACGATACACTCACTCACGGTATGCTGATCTCTACTCCAAATTGCGTCCGAGCCGTGCAGTTACGTCACGCGGGAACCAGAAATTTACACCCACCTCTCACCAGTCTTTCGATTTATTATGTTTTCATCCAATACAAGGTGTTGTTAGCTTTAATTTCAATTTTACTTGAGTTGATTCGTTTATTTGGAATTTTATTACCAAGCAATTTACTGTTATTAGTGTTATTTAACACTGTTTTATAATTTAAGGCTATTTTTGTTTTGTAACGATTAAGGGAAATTGATATGAAAATCAGTTTTCAAAACTGCCTGAAAAAGAAGAGACCAAAATAAATATCAGCACCAGCCAAAAATACTTGAATACCAGGGTAAATACATATTTAAGCTTATTCATTTTTGTTTACCATAATTTATTACTAATTTTGTATAACAGTAACATACCTATATAAAGTTGGTTCGGTGAATCTTTTCCCATGCGTCATCATTCATATACAAACGCAATACATCAATACATTAAATTACACGTAGGTCGTAGATTGATGTTTCAATTAGGATGTGGCTAAAATGACGGTGTGAGTTATTTATTGTTGAAGCTAGATATTTGTAAATATTTCACAGCCATTTAGCAATAGGCTACCTAAACCTTTAGTTTGGAAAAACTATTAGTATTCCAGAGTTTTATAGGGTTATTCCGCAAATTTACTTGCATAAGAGTTAGAATTAATAACAAATTCCTCAGTAGAAACTTTGCAAATCAGAATTGCCTTTTTAGTGTTATGCCTAGCAACCATTACTATTAGGCTGTCCCACCCATATGGTTCAACAATGAAAAATAGAAATCTTTTGAGTTGTGGAAATAAATAATAAATATTAAATATTAAATAATATGTATATTTAAAACTCATAAATATATACAATAAATTTCATTTAATTTTCCTCATAGAATCAGATCTATCGCCAGTATTTATATCTATGGTAATTGGTTGAATGCTAATATCAACTATATTTTGCTCTGGGGCTTACCACTTTTCTATAATTTCATGAGTATGTCTAACACATTTTTCCTAAATTTGTTGATGACATTGTTGCAGTGCCTTTTTCCACATATATTATGGCTATCTCTGTTTGTTATATTTTGTTGTAATGGAACAAACGGTTTCATTTCGGGGGTTTAGATTCTGTGAGTGGGAAAGAGACGTACTACAAAAAGTAGTATGTGAATAATTTCATACATGGGAAAAGATTCACCGAACGAACTGTATACCTCCACTCGTTCGAGAAAGCTACTGTGTTAGCGAAACGCGTCACAACTTTAAGTTGAACAAAGGTTCAAATGTAATGTAGATTCAAATAAATGAAATTGTTACATTCCATCGTTTAGTATGGATCTTCATCAAGTAAAAACCTCAACTAGGTATTCAATTATTAGTTATCCTCTATTAACCATAGTAAACACTATAATACGTAATGGTGTTATACCAAATTATCTGAAGACTAGCATTATAGTGCTAATACGAAAAGTGCCCTGTCCATCTGAACCAGAAGAATGCAGACCTATTAATCTTCTACCATTAGTAGATAAAATCATTAAAATAGTACAAAGATCAGCTACCGCAGTTCTTTGAGAATTAATGGTCTACTCTATAAGGGACAGTCTGGATTTTGGAATCATCATTCTTGTGGAACTTCCATACAATTTATGTGTTCGAGATGGGGAGGGGAAATAAATTAATATAAAGTAGTGATTTAAATAGGGCGTATGAAACTTTGAATCGGAAGCACGTTATTGATAAATTAAAATATTATGGCATAACATAATTGGCATTAACACTACTTGTAGACTATTTAACAAATCGTCATCATGTAACAAGAATTAATAAAATTTGCTTCAGTAAAGTGGAAAGTTGTTACGGTGTACTGCAGGGTAGTGTGTTAGAGCCATAACTATTTATCATACACATAGATTCAAAAGTTTTGCATCACCTTCTTCGGATGCGAAGGAATTTTTTTGCGCAAACAATTTTTTGTTGGATTGTTTATCAATGTTTACCATTTCAATATGTTCCATACTTTTTGCAATATACAGATGTTTACAGTTTTTTTTGTAAGATAACATTTTTAGTGCGATCATTTTAACATTCTCGGCATTTGATTTTTACGATTTTAAGTGCAAACATGAATCGTCAAGTCATAAGTGAGATTGGCCGTGCAAGAATAGTGACTTTAGTTGAAGAAGGTCATTCTCAAAGGCTCGTGGCAATCAGAGTTGGCGCTTGGCAAAGTGATGTGTCTCCTGTATGGAACCAGTATCTCCAGACCAATTCTCTTCGTGATAGACCTAGAAGCGGTAGAAGGCGTGTTACTAATCAGCTGCAGAACCGCTATATCCTCTTAACTATCCGAAGAAACCCGATCATGGCAATACCAGCACTCCAAAGAGATATGAGACATGTGTTGGGAGTTCAAGTATCGATCTCGACATTACGAAGACGAATACTTGCGACGGGTTTGAGGTGTCGCCGACCAATAAGAGTGCCCAGACTACAACCTGAGCACAGAGTTCGCCGACTACAGTGGGCTCAAGAACACGCGGCCTTGCCTGAAGAATTTTGGAATTCGGTGTTTTTTTTTCCGACAAGACAAGAATTTGTTTGGTACAAGATAGCCATCGAATACGTGTGTGGCGGGATCCAACGAGAGTTGCTCAGCTTGCCCATGCTCGCCCCGTGCCGACCTTCAGAGGAGGAAGTGCTATGTTTTGGGCTGGTATCATGTTAAATGATCGCACAGAATTAATTAATGTGGAGGGAACGATGACTGGTGATAGGTATCTCTACATCCTCACGTGAGACTATGGCGCGCAGCTGTTGGCAATTCCTTCGTTTTTATGGATGATATCGCCCGACCTCATCGGACCAGAGCTGTAAATAAGTATCTTGAAACTGAAGGGAGCAATCGTTTGAACTGGCCTGCCCTATCTCCTGACATGAATCCCATAGAACATACTTGGGACATGCTTGCCATGGTAGTGGCGGCACGCAGAAATCCACCCAGGAGTGTACAAGAGCTTGTTCATGCGGCCCAAGAAGAATGGCGAAATATTCCTCAACAGAATATCAATAATTTGGTAAGCAGCATGGGCAGGCGACTTCAAGAAGTTTGCATAAATTCTAGAGCTGGAAATTCTCTTTATTAAAAGTTCTCATGCAGGTTCTCACTCAACCTTTTCTTCAAAAAGAATCAATTTGTATTTAATTTATTTAATTTCTAAGAATACTTTTTATGTTTAAAGCAAGTTTATTATTGGATAATAAAATTTTTTGACAAATATACACGTTTTTTTTTTATTGAAACTAATTATTTGATTAATCTCTGATCCATTTATAATGAACACATTTTTTTTCGGAGATTTAGGGTGATGCAAAACTTTTGAATCTATGTGTATATGTCAATGATCTATATTATATTTATAAAAATTGTCTTGTGAATACCTTTGCCGATGATACACTTATATCCGTTGCTAGATTATGATCAAATTACAATGTCCAAATATCCTATACCCAAAAACTAATGTACACAAAAATGCTTAAACCGTCAAAGATTTGTTCGGTTCGAACAGTCTATGCATCAGCTTTCAAAGTTGTTTTTTTTTCAGGTCCTCTGGTACAGAGACACGATGCAATTAGACACCACCGAAAGAAGAATAATGGAGTCACGCGGCTCACGGCATACACTCGTGATTCGTAAAGTGCACAGATCAGACTTCGGAAATTACACTTGCGTGGCAGATAATCAACTGGGGAAAACAAGAAAAAGCGTTCAACTAACCGGTAAGATTTATAGCTACCGTTTATAAAGCAAGCTGGCAAAATAAATGGAGAAATCATTTTGATACTTTTTTGTTTATTGGGCTGAAATTAAATTTGTCAGAGGATGTGATTTTATTTTTTACATACCAAGGAGGAGTTAGTATTGGGTTAAATTCAGTTAAAAGCTGAACGGTTATAATTGCTGTAGCTCAAACTTCAACTGGTGAATTATCTCATATCTACTAAGTTTTATCAAATTAAGAAGAGTAATTCGAAAACCGACAGGACTACGACCACATTGAGACACATTTCTGTCCATTACTTATAGTCGTATGTCGAAACACACCAATTTATAATTGAAGTTAGCTATACTCGACAGTTCTATTAAATTTGGAGAAAAAATTTAAGACGTATAGACACATAAGATTTATTGTTTTCATGAAACAAACAAACTTAAAAGTTATAGGAGAGACAAAACCAGTGAAGCTTGTTTTGTTGAAAGTTTTGAAAAAAAAAATTGGATGCGGTTATCACGAAACGATTTATTGCTTCTGTATCTCAAGTTTCATAGAGTAATACTTTTTGAAGATACTATTTCACGGCGCTTTGATTTCACAATATTGAGTAAAACATGATCATAAAACAAAAGTCCCATGGTTGGATACTGTGGATATTCGTATATGATTTAATCGAACGGGTGATAATATAGGAGAATATCATTGTCATTGTTGGCTCCCTAGTTTATGAATAATCAATGTCTGGATAGTGCTCTCTAGCATATACAGTGTGGAAACCATTTATGGAATAAAATTCTTTATGTCATTATTTTAGAAAATTTTAAAAAAATGCCGCGACACGTCAACTTTTGAATTGAGTTGTCCGTTATGTGAACATAAATGTAAATGTACAGGGTGATTCACGCAAGTATGCCATAGTCGGTGTTGTTTTTTTAATGTATATTTGCATATTTTTGACATTCTCTCAATGAACCGATTTCAACAAACTAAATAATGTATGGTCAATTATAAATTATACAGTGTGGAATTTTAAAATTAATAATTTATTACACTTGAAATATTGGTACTTTTTTAAATTAGCTGAATAAGGATTTATCAAAAATCTAAACTAACTAATTATTAGACCTATTTGTATATTAAACAGAACCTGCTACGCCCATGAATTTTATTATAAATACCTAAAAATTGCCTAAAAACGCCAATAATTAGACAAAATCGGTAAATAATGTGGATTGTTTTAAATCGGTAAATAATTTGTATTGTTTTCTATTCTGTCAGTTGTTGATGTGTTGACAGAGTATACTGAAAAAGTAAAATCTTTGTCAAACACTCTTTCCTTGTCGACATAACAATGAAATATTCAACTGAGACTCACCGAATTGAGATTTTAATGATTATCGGGTACGGGGATAACTGCAGAAGTCAAGTTGAAGTGGCAAACTTATTCAATCACAGGTATCCCGAATTGCCTAATATTTCACAAAGTACTGTGTCTAAAATTCATGCACAATTCAGAGAACTTGGAAATGTCAAACCATTGAAAAAAAAACCACACTTCGTTGAAGATGATGTGAAAGTGTATATTTTGATAAGTGTCGAAGAGAATCCAACTTCAAGTACACGTCAAATTGCCCGTGAAAATAATGTTAGTCATACAACTGTTCTAAGATGTCTTCGTAAAGAAAAACTTCATCCCTACAAATTAACTTCTGTACAGGAGTTAACAGAAAACGATCCAGATCGTGGAATGGATGTCTGCGGAAGATTGATGAATAAGCTGAACAGAAATGAGATAGCTCTTGGTACCATTCTTTTTTCTGACGAATCAACATTCACATTGAATGGAGAGGTGAACCGACAGAACTGTAGATAATGGTCAGCAGAGAATCCTAATTGGATGCGTGAGACACATACTCAGTACCCTCAAAGGTGAACGTTTGGGCCGGTATCATAGGCGACCATATTATTGGTCCTATATTTATAGATGGAAATTTGACAGCTGAAAAATATTTAAATATGCTTAGAAACGAAGTTATTCATGCGTTGGCAAACTTATATCCCAACGCAATAGATCCTAGCTTACCGAAAGAAAATGTTTGGTTCCAGCAAGACGAGGCAACACCCCATTATGTTTTAATGGTAAGAACTTATTTAGATGAATTCTTTCTCAATAAATGGATTGAACGAAGAGGTACTATTGAGTAGCTAGCTAGATCGCCAGACCTTACGCCGTTAGATTTTTTTCTGTGGGGTTATCTCAAGAACAAAGCAACTAGCATTGTAGACCTCAAAGACAGGATAACTACAGAAATACGGAATATTTCACCTCAAACTTTAAACAAAGTTAAGGAGGAGTTCTATAGGAGACTGTGCTATTGCCAATAACTAGGTGGAGAACATTTTGAGCAATCATTTAAATGTATTAAAATCAAATACATCAGGTATTTTATGTATGTGTTTAATAACTGTAAAAATAAAAATTTCACCCTGTATAATTCATAATTGACCATACATTATTTGGTTTGTTGGAATCGGTTCATCAAGAGGATTTCAAAAATATAAAAATATACAGGGTGTTTCATTAAAAAAACACAGACTATGGCATACTTACGTTAATCACCCTGTACATTTACATTTATGTTTACATAACGCACAACTCAATTTAAAAGTTGACATGTCTTGACATTTTTTATAATTCTTCAAAATAATGACAAAGAATTTCATTCCATAAGTGGTTTCCACACTGTATAAACAGTGGACCAATCAAATAATTTACATCTCACAAACAGTCAGTTTCCTATGATACTGGAGATTATATTAGGTGGTATATTTGATGAGGTATTCCACTGCGACGTTTTCAGATCTATCGTGGTCCTCCGATTTAAGATCTCATCATCTTTTCGAAAAGCTAATCAGCCTCAAGACTGAACATTCCACGTGATTTCTGGTCAGCTTAGTATAAAAAACCACACAGTCGACATAGGCAGTCATACTGGCATTGGTTTTGCTCTGCAGTTTTCTCTTCCAAGTGGCAAAAACTATCTACTATCCACCCAATCAGCTTTGCGTGCCTGTTAACCTTACAGTGCCCCGTTAATATACCTACTACGACCTTGACAGCATTTCCATATTTGCTTTTTGGATCTACAGTTGTGTTGGTTAATATCCTTCAATAAACTACATCTGACCTGGTGAGATAACCCATCATTTCAGAGATTTCTGTACCACTCACTTCTTTGAGGCTTTGCAACCAATGATTGGCATTGATGAGCGTTGCCTAGCTGTTTCATTCGCCAGTTCGTTGTCCGTATGACCTCTCGCCCTGGTACCCAGGCTTCACATGGTCTCCAAGTGCATTTAAGGCGCCTATTAAATCCTGAACTAGCTTATAGTTGACCCCAATGGAATTGAGTGCCTTCAGTTCAGTTTGCTTGTCTATGAAGATAGCAACTGGATGGTATATCTTCTCCTGCCACGCAGTGATGACCATCATTGTCCCCTGAAGCGTCCATTGGAAGATTTGGGTCTTATTCTACCTGGTTTTCACATAAAACTCGATTGTGAAATCGGCTTAGAATAATGACGCCTACATGTGTCATGGTCTATGGTCCAAGGCGACTATCTACATAAAGAAGTTCACTCATCACTGAAATAAATATTCTTCACAAATATTGGTTCATTATTTATTATTCCAGTCATACTTTCACAGAACAGTATTCGCCTAATTCATTCAGAAATTGAAAAGCATTTTTACTGACATATCACAATTTGATTTTTGTAGCCCAGAAACATTCCGGAATATTTCCAAATCTCTTATTGGTATCGAAATAACCATAGATAACAACCCAAGTTTCAAAATTGACACATTGTTTAATACAACTATTGAGTAGGGTCTACAATTGTTCGCTGAAAGTAGAGATACTTATTCAAGAAAACGTAAATTTGGTAGCTATGGATTCTCCTATTATATTTTCCAATAATAAAAACATTTCTCCCACCAATTCTCAAATAATAAAAAACTATGTTAATCATGTTTGTATGTTTTCAGGTAAACCAAATCCAGCGAAATTCAGTAGCGCTTCAAGAGGGTCTTGGAAAGATAGTTATAATATAAGTTGGGCAGTTGAATCATTGAGTCCAATTGAAGAATACAAATTGCTGTTCAGGAGATTACCAGACTCAGGCACTTCAGAAGATGGTCATCCACAACCACTCCATCATCAGAGTCAGAGAAAGTTTGGCTCAGGAAAAGTAAGTATGAAATAATACACTTGATGGAGAAAGAAGCTAGTTACCGATTAAAACATATTGGAAATTAATAGTTGTGGGATACTTAATAATGCATATGTTGATATATTTGATGTGGACTCAAATTAACAATGATAATTGGCATTTAGACTGGTATAAACGAACCTCGAAGGAGCATCGAGGACATTTGAAATTGAATCAAAAACGAATGCTGCCTGTATTGATGGAAGCATCAGAAGGGGATATACCGGACAAAAATTAAAATATTCACTAACAGCTCGACTCTGTTTAAAGATATAACAATTTAACCACTAAGTCTGGAATGGTCAAAAACTGTAAAACATCCCCAAATAGGCTGGTAAGGGAGAACACAGTGGAGAATGAAGGGATTGCAAGTATGAATTTGCGTACCATTTAGCTGAACAAGAAGACTTTATAGATCCGGAATCGTTTTGTGGAGGGGGTAAATCCGAAATTGGCTAATCATGAAACACCAGTTTAAATGAAGGCTGGCAGAAGGTCACCTCCATTCGAAGAGTGTACTGAACAAGGAAGTTATTGGAACTAAGCAAAAGACATTTCAGGACTAACAACGCGATTTTAAAATCCTCAACATTTATTACCTTCATCACTTTATTATAGAAAGTATTCATAGCTCATTTCATAGATGAATCATGAAACAACAAAATTATATCGTCTAACAACCACCATCTAAATGTATGTCATGGAAAGAAACGGCTTTTCGTATCGACTCCAGTGAGAAATCAAATCCCAGGAATTACATCTTTTATTAGAGCTATCTAACAAGGGGCTCGAAACCATAAAGTTGGTCGATACAGAAAATAAATATCGGCCATTGAGTAGCTTTTAACGCTTTGGTGTAGCCCGATATAGAATTGAATTACCACCGAAGAAGTTCGTTGAAATGATTCACGTACAAAAAAAAGGTTCAGCGATCACGTTTACGAAGGACATCAGATACTTTTTCGACTTAATATGTTCTTTTTTTTAGATTAACAAAAAAAAATATCGAATACGCTTTCTTACTGTTGCAAAATAAGCAAAATGTGATTTAGTGGGATAGTAAAATAAAAACTACATCAACCTTGAATAGATCACGTAAAATATACTGCTCGGGTAAACTGACTTAAAACATGCGATGTGTAGGTACAAGCTAAAGTAATAAAGTATTAATGGGGACAAAGTTAGGTAGGTAGTTTTTAAGTAAATAGTTGCGGTATTACACTGTTGTTTTTTGATTGCTGTTGTATTGCAATGAAGCAAATTAGGCTGATATTAGTGATACTTCCTGGTGTACAGCGACAAGCCATATTCAGAAGAATAGTTTTCGAAATGCGAAACACGGAATACTTAAGGTGGATTTCCACAGATCCGGCATTCGATGTATGATTGTTAGTCGTATCATGTCGTATCGGATGAATGAAAATGCCAATTTCCATTGCTTGGAAACAATCGTAAATTCCAGTCACAAAAATAGACATTATCACGTTTAAACCTTTCTTCAACATATTTGCAATTAAGAACAAATTGTTAGTTACTCGTCTTTCATTATAATTATTATTATTCATTCTGAAATAATATCCCAACAAAAAAGCAGATCATAAAAAAGTTAGGTTAAATTATTGTGTAATAGAGAACAAGGTGTGTTACCGCACACGACAATCACAAAAACTTCCAAAATGCCGCCATATTGAAAAATCAGCCAATCAGAAAATAACGCGCGAAATCAAACGCTTGACAAATAACTGAGTTTGAAACGAAAACAAGAGACAAAATCTTCATTTAACAATAAAGCGATTACAACAGGTAAGATTTGGTTGTGTAGTTTATAGATATGACAGTCATTCAAAGCATTGAACATATTGGCAATATGGCGGCGTTTTGAAGGGTGCGCAGAACCTGACGAAAATTCGTTTTCCGTGGGAGCACACCATCTTCTCTATTACACCATGGGTTAAATCAGATCCGATGACGAATAAAACTTCCAACATTTTCCAATCTTTCTCCATGACGGACGTAAGATAAAACTTTCGGAAAAATATTTGGCGGCATGTCAATTTAGAATTTTTCTACCAATCACAAAGCTGTCGGATGATGGATCTGTGGAGATCCACCTTTATTTTCATGTTGTATTTGAATATAGTACACCACAACGCAGGGGCGCTATATATTCTTTACCGTTCGTATTTGTCAGGGTCGTGCGCATCTCATAATTTTGTGAATGTCATTCGCATTTGGTATTCTGGACCACTCGAAAGTCCAGCGATTATGTGTATTTTACAAGTGGTGTTTGTTGATCTTAAACGACTTGCGTATAGGTTTTACAGAATTATAGGTTATTCAGGTATCAAAATCACTGTTATAAAATTTTTTCACAAAATGGATGATTTGCCATATTAGTATTGCGAATATATTCTGTATGTTCCTTGTGGTATATTATTCATTCTTTTTTTAATTTCTTGGGAAATTAAACCACAATATTTTTAAATTCTT
>CAJUYI010004325.1:13210-32173 GCA_910591695.1 Galerucella pusilla
GTTTTCAATGAAAAGGAAAGATTTATTCAAGTCGGTATATGAGGGAAAAAAATCCGAATGTATTAGTTCGCAAGGAACGTATACCGATCGTATCGAACAGGAATACTCAACAAATACTACATGGAAGAAAATTCACGAACTTAATTTTTAAAGAACGAAATCTCAACAGAAAACATCAAATTAATGCAAATTTGCTTGTACAAAGAATATCCGAAAGGTTTGTTGATTGGAAAAGTTAGAATAGAATGTAGAAATCATTATCAGAGAAAATTTATGATTCTATGAGTATTTTTGACTTTTTACATAAAGAAAATAACAACTCATCTATATACTGGGTCGTGAAGAGAGTGAGAAAAAATATGAAAATGAAGAAGATGCAAGATGCTGAACTAACAATATAAATAATGTATTTGTATCTAAATCTAAGATATCAATTTTATAACGACCTCGCTCCTGATAGGTCCTCGGAAAAAAAGTTAATCAAAGTTTATTTATTCGAATCCATTTCCGTAAGTGTGAGTGATTCATCCAGAATTTCAGATTGATCTGGGAACAGTGGCAACACTATGACAATTCATTGGCTTTTTACTGTAGGAGCACCTTCAAGCTGACATTCACAGGCATATATAACTACAAACTTCTAATTTTCACCTTTATCATCAAAAACAACCTTCAGAAAAATAGTGACATACATAATCACGATACGAGATCTAAGAGTGATATTCACTTGAACAAATTTAGTCGTTCTCAATTTAAAAAGTGGCCAACGTATGCCGGAGGTGAATTTTTCAATCGGTTACCAGATTATATCAAACAAATAAACCATCACAAAAAATTCAAAACTAGTCTTAAAAAATTTTTAATACACTATTGTTTGTACTCGCTAGATGAATTTGGTAGGTGGAGTAACATCACTTGATTCCTCACCTAATTTTGGATCTTTTTGTATTCCAAACTTTGGAAATGTAACTTTAATTGTTCAAACTATAGTCTTATACTGTGTCTGAATTGTCTTATGTCATATGTGTATGATGGTAATAAATTATCTATCTATCTATCTATGATATACTAATTAGTTTATTAATCATACAAAGTGTATGGTTTTCTTAATTGTTATTAATGTTTGTCAATTCTGTTGTATATTTTTAAACTGTCAATATCTTATTTGTCTGTCAAGTTATGTGAATTAAAGCCTAATTCTGTAAAAGGTTTTTATTACAATCTATCTACTTGCGGCGATAATTTAAATTTCATACGTGCAGAATCGTTCAGTTGTGCTGTGTCTCCACTGTAGGTTCATATTGGTCATGATTGACAAATTTATTTCCTCTGCGGAGAAAGGCCACGTCTATGGGACATCAAAGGTACTGAATAAAAGATTGGGATGTAGTGCAACCTCTAAGTATGTCATTACTTCACATAAACTGCGGCAAAGTCGCAAGTATATCGCGATTTGATTACAATCAGACTAATACATCAGTATCAATCATTCAATTGGTCTGCACCTGCAGTAGAACATTCTTTCAAATCATTCAAGCTTATTTTTCAGAGGTAGTAATACATTTTCATTGATTTCTTGGCATTTTTTTGGTTGAACTTCTCACCTGAGATTTTATAAGAAGTTATCTAAAGATGTTTCATGATTTCTACTTTCAGAGAATACTCACGCCTCAAAAATTCACCCAGGCACGACCGTGTTGTTCCCCATGACCCAGTTCTTCCGAATGCCTTCATGTGATTCCTCGCTACCTTAAGTGTTTTTCGATTGAAATTCTGTCGAGATGTACTTTATTGAAATTCAACCCGAGAACACAAAACGTCACATTTTTTCTTCTTAATTGGCAACTTTAATTCCACAAGATGAGTACCTACTCCTGGATGTGAATGTGATATAAAAATTAATAAGCACTAGAAAAAGTTCACTTCTGACAACTATGATGTCTATGTGGATTTTGTTTAGATGTAAAGTGTGTAGTATGAAACTTTGTACTCCAAACGCAAGTACACGCAAGTTACCGAGTAATAAGTATAAGGGTTCTGGGAATTGAAACATTTTCTCATGAAATCTCCTCTTTTCAGGACTTTTTTTTATTTCGAATACTTATCTTCGGTAGTTTTCAAGATATTCTAAAAAAAAAAAAATCCCTATTTCTTATGCAATTTCCTTTTTCTTTTGGGATCTTTCCTTAAACTTTCTACATGATTTTCCGAATCGAATCCAATGAAACCTTAATCGTATACATAATATAGAATATATTATAAGACTTAACTCAACTTAAATTTTGTCGTTTAAATTAGTGTTTTATTGAAACATAGATGAACTCCAATACCCGATTTCACCAACCATTTCCCAGAGTTAGGTAATACCCAAGTTGGGCTTATATTAGAAATACCTAATAACATGACCTAGCGCGCTTGGTGAAACGTGAATTTCATTTAGGCATTCCTCAATCCCATTTAGGTGTGACCTAACTTCAGGAAATGGATAATGAAATCTGGCAATAAAGTTATATACAAAGTATCTTGGAACGGTATGAAATTTTAACTTAAACGACAAGTTGTATATCTAACTATTTCAATAATTTGTTACTGTTTGTTTCAGAACACGACATCCACCAGGAAATATTGGGGGTAGCACTTAGCGCGGCCACAATTCCTCCATGTTCGTGTGCAGTCCTCATTTCACTGATAGTCTATACATTTTCCAAATTTCTTTCTTAAGATGTGTTTGTGGTCTTAAATTACAGAAAGTTACCATTCGTCCAAGAGCAAAAACGGTAATTCATGCGATCCAAATATAAAACAAAATAATTTCTAATTGTATTTTTGCAAATAACAATGACAAATTTTATACTTAGTAGATTTTTTTAACAGGGCTGGAATATAATTTCAAGCCGATGCTTTTAATATACTTAACGTTGATACCTTGCAGGTGGAAAGGATAAGACTCAATGTCTAATAAAAAGTATTCTGTATATTTCCATTATGGCATTTTATCAATTCAACTACACTCACCGACAAAAAAACTCGGCTACCTGAAATTTTGACGAAGTTCGTTGTCCAAGACCACCTATTGGTATATACCTATTAGAATAAACGACCAACTAGCAGTTAGAGCACAACTAATCAGTCTTACGGTAAGCTAGTAAATGGAAAAGTGAGCTAATATTCAACTTTACTTTAACACATCTTGCCTTAAAAGATCTTTATACACTTACACTAGTTCAATTTCATTTTGGATAATTTTTTTATTCTACACTTTAACTGTCTATCATTAGTTAGTTTATGGAATACCTAGCTATTTTATAGAATAACTAGTTGAAGTGTCACATTAATAACATATACTTTAACGGACACGATCAGTTATTACATGGAATAACTAGGTATTCTATGGAATAACTGCAATTTTAACGGTAACACATATACTAGATGCAATGCAATGCAATGCAATGGTCAGATCTGCTCTTTTCTTTGGCTTCGGCCCGTCTCTCCCAACATTACATTCGAGCTGATACCGAAAAGGGTGTTCTAGTCCCCATCTTTGCTAGTCCATCTTCTATTTAATAAATTACATTTAATGTGAGGTCGAAAAATTCCAATTTAAAAAAAATTGGTATTACTGATTATTAACTATCTACTCTAGAACTCAATAACTGTTGATTAGAGACTGTTTGCTCAAAAGAACTTTTTTGCAGCAAATTTAATTGATTACAAAAGCTGTAAGTACTCATTTTTTCAAAAAAAAATCGAGCTGAAATAAAAAAAAACAATTTCCTGTGTTATATGAGAAATTGTATTTTTTAATATGCGAATCCTCTAACTGACTAACTAACTAAATGACTTAATTTTTTTTTCCAGCGGATATATATTTTTTCTCAATAAATTATCAGATTTTCAGGTAAGACCCAAAAGAACGAAACATCGCCTAAAAAAAATCTGGCATCGGACAAACCAAAATGGTTATTAAAATTATTTGCTTGGTATTTTTTTTTGTCCCAGCCCTATACATTTTGATGAGGTATTAACTGTTCAACGGACCTTTGAAAGACGTGTAACTGTACTCCTGGACGAATGAAAACTTTCTAGATTATATTTCAGAAGTATATATATTTTCCATATGAGATAAAGAAATAAGTAATATTCACTGATAGGATGCACACACCAAATTATTACGTTACACACCTTTATATAAGCGTAACAATAAAATGTATATGAATATTATAAATTATTGCTATGCATCTGGAGCTATAATGTGCACTTTTTTTACTAATAGAGTAGGTTAAGTTGATTTTTTAATCTTTCTTTTGTGTTGTTAGATGAAACTATGAAAAAATTGATGTTAGCATTTCTTTTTTTTAGAACGATAATAATTCTGAAAACAAATTTTTAGTTTGTGACAAGTTCGGAAAGAAAATGTATATGAAACTTTTGTCAGTTAAAGTGGAAAGTTGCTTCTTTGTTTTACTTGGTATGGAAAACTTTGGAATTTGACAAAGTTTGTAATTACTCTATCTGATTATTTTAACTATTTGGCAGGAAGTGTAATTACTTCATCCCTTTACAGGGGTACTTTTGTTAAGAAGCTGAGAGAAATAAAGGCAAATCGTTACTTCAAAATAACTGAAAAATAGGAAGAAATTAAAAAGTCCTGAATCTTCATTATATTTGAATTAATGTTCAATTTAACGTGTGGCGCGTTTAGCTTACACAGTAGCTTTATCAAACGAGTGAAGGTATAATGAAACATTTTCAATTTATACTGTGCATGGATATGGAATTTCGAAAATATTAACAAAATGGTTAATATCTATTTGGTCGTTAAAAAGATTACCTGAAAATTTGTTGTTCAGTCCCCAAATAAAAATTAATTTAAGTCAAGACGGCATCACCGCCTAGAGGAGAGCGTGAAGTCAAGCACGCGAAAGACATTCATTAATTTAATCAGTGTAGAAATGTAGAAAACAGTACTCACCACGAGGTAGTGGTTAAAAGACACATTACGTCATTATACGTATATAAAATTATTATGTAACAGCATTTATGTTTTTGTTTGTTTATGTTAAATAAAGTAAATAGTTTGTGGTGTGAAATTAATCGAGTTTAATAAAAGAAAACGGAACCCAGGGGTGTAACGTCGCAACATTTGTTTTTATTCAACTAGAAGATTTATTCTGGAGGATTTAGGTTGTACATGTGAAATTTTAAAAATTGAGTCATGTTGGTTTGCACATAAATAATTTGAATAGTAAGAATCTAATTTTTTCGTTATCATAGTTCTAAAATTCCAGTTTTAAAGTTTTTAAAAGCTCTACCAACATAAATTTTGTCACAGTTGCCATTACCAATAAACTCCTGATTACGAAAATTTTTATTTGTTATTTTCAATGAGTTTGGACAAATATAAATCGGTTTTAAGCAAATATTCATGTCCAAAGTTAGTTCCCAAAATAGATTAATTTTCAAGTATCGCACATTCCAAAGTATGTTAAGCTTTTAAATTGATTATTTTTATTTTTATCACAGTCTGTTAAGTATCTGTATTCTGCATGGACTTTAATTAATGAATAAAAGGTCTTCTGTAAGTTCCTTGTGGCATTATTTATTATTTTTTCTCTTATTTTTTGGGAATGAAAACCACAATAATGTTTTTTATTTTTTTATTCCGACGTTTCGGTAGCGTTCCAGCTACCTTTGTCAAGATTAAATAATGATAAAATAATTTTTGGTCCCTATCTGACACAACGAAAAAAATATGACAAATAATATTCTGAAGTTTAAGACTACAAAACTTTGTTGTCAAATTTTATTAAGGTCCATTTATAGTAGATCACAATATCTCTGGTAAAATTTGAAATAAATATTTTATTTTATGACATTCCAAAGTTATGATATGTTGTTAATAAAACGCGTTTTTTGTTACTTTTTTGTGTATGATTATTTTTGTTTTCAAAATATGTATGAATTAGTTTGGTGATTTTATGTATTGAAGTGTGTATCGATTAACATCCCATTGAATTTTATGCCCCTCTTCCCAAGCATGTTTATAAATACCTGACTTAAAGAATTCCCTATCTTTGATATATTTTTTATGTTCACTTATTCGGACTTTCAATGGTCTAGCTAGATGATTCACCCAAATAGAATTTGTCGCATTCACAAGATATCTGATATAGGCAATTTGTTCTTCATTTTTTGGTTTTTTTTTTTTAGTATAGATCACAAAGTATAGTTAGATTTGAAGCTAGTTCGAATATTGAATTGATTACCAATTTTCTTAATTCTTTCTGATAAACCCCTAACATACGGTATTGTCAAGTTTTTAAAAATTATGTTAGCTGAATTATTAATATTATTGTTATTATTATGGGGTAATAACTATGAGCCCTTCTCTATATTCTTAATTTCTTCATTTACAAATTCTGCCGGGTAATTATTGGCATTTAAAACATTTTTTAGTAGAGTCATATTTGTCATATTTTTTTCGTTGTGTCAGATAGGGACCAAAAATTATTTTATCATTATTTAATCTTGACAAAGGTAGCTGGAACGCTACCGAAACGTCGAAATAAAAAAATAAAAAACATTATTGTGGTTTTCATTCCCAAAAAATAAGAGAAAGAATAAAGGGTGTTCTGGATTGGGTAGAAATAGTTGATTTCCAGGTAAACGTTTTCTAATTAACGTTAACGTTAACGTTACCAAAACTCCGTTATTATGCACTGTATAAATTGAAAATTTCCCATCAAACCTAAATCGAGCATTAGTTCAAATATAATCAAGATTTGAACAAATTAAATTGTTCTATTCCATCCAAAAGTATGAATCTTCATCAACTAAAAAATATTTGTGAATTATATTCTTGAAAGGTGTTTTCTTTTTCAAATTATCAATGTAATTATATTGCGTTACTGTGATATTAGCATTTGTTGACGTGTGGTACACTGTATTTCTCCTACGACCACCATCGCTACCTGTATAAATTGAAATCGATCATAGAAAATCCCTCAAATTTCATTTATTGTCAGGTGCTTCTATCAAAAATTGATTATATTTTTTTCGGTATGTGTCCTTGTGATTTCCTTTTTAATAAAGCACGAAGCTTTGGATAAGTAGAAATGTCTATACCGTCTTTGATACTTCAGCATTGAATACATTGGAGTATTTTCTAGTGTTGGAGAAGCCTTCTATATACACCATTATCAAATTTTAAGAGGAAGACTTAGTTTTTTGTTGAGTTTTCGATTTTATGAAATTTGTAAGCAGCTCAATTTTTTCTCTTGAAACAGCAGACAATAAACTTTGAAATAATAAATAATAAAAAGAGTCTGCCTGTTCTCTATTATTCGGGGTGTATTTTCAGAATCAGAAACAGAATCATTGGCACGAAAAATGAAGAAAAACTGGTGTATTTTCAGAATCAGAAACATCAGAATCATTGGCACGAAAAATGAAGAAAAACTGTTGAAACTATAATAAGTATAATGCGGTTAAGATACTGACTTCCGCTCGACAGTTTGACAATAAATAAATTAGCAGCAGTACCCTAGCAGCGAATATGAATTTTCGCGGGTTCATTGTTTAGACACCACAGGCTACAGATAAGCAGAATGACAATTTGCTGAAGGTATTTATAAGGTCACTTTATGACTATGCCTAATGCCACTTTTCCTACAACTATCGTTGCTATGAAAAGTAGTTAATTTAGCGTATTATAACCAATGTGCAAAATAGTGTTTTGGATGGTGGCCGTAGGAAAAATTATTCCTTTTGAAGCTTTGTCAAATTTCGACCTAAGTTATAAAACAACGATCAAAAAACTTGAAATGGCTCGTTATTATATCAAGTTTTCCTAAAAGTATTATTCACATTATGAAAGAAAATATATGAACTTGAAGTTCAACTTTTCATTTACATTATCCACGTTAGAAATGGTAAGAATCAACTTAAATGGTTTTATATTTCACACTCTCAAACATAGCACTTCTGTATATTCCACCTCCCGAATTTCTATTTTCAATTGATATATTTATATAAATTGTTATTGTCAACTTATACGTCTACCACAACCAATGTTTGGTGTTATTCTTCAATATGACATGCCTGCTATTTGTTTGGAGACATTCTTCGAAATATGTATTACAATATTTCTACCATTTTTGGTAGTACCTTTGAAGAAAATCATAAAAAATGCCTAAGATAATAACAATAAAACTTGGTTGTCACTTTATAATCAAAAATATCGTTCAGCTACTGGAAACATAGTATTATTAATAAATAAATATTATCACATTATAATAATTGGAGTTTGATCTAGAATTATGAAGCATATAAAGTAGGTACTTCCCACTTTATCCACTAGTGAGATAATGGAAAATACAAACTATCTAAATAGAAGTCATTCAAAACTTTTTCAATTAATTTTAATAATTTTCGACGCTGCTGTCAGATAAAAATGTCAAATGACTTATTGATGAAATCTGATGTTGATAAAACGTTGAATTGCATTCGTGTTTTAGTTGCGTTTCATCCACTTGAGAAAATTACTATCTAATACACTTCAAAAATAACTATTATTATTGGGTCTTAAAGACTTGGTCACCAATGTTAGCGTTTTTTTTATTCGATGTAAATTGAGCAGATTGAATATAACAGAAATCATCGATTGGTTATATTAAACAATAAAGTGCTACACTTACCAGAGTGATTCTTGATATTCCTGGAAAAGTGAGAAGAACCTTTTCAGTTGACCAAGTCTGAAACCTGAAAATGATAAATATTGAAAACATCAGGATAGCAGTGGTTTAGATTTATTTTTATTTTATTTTTTATTGGAAATAGATAGTAGCTACAAGCCAATTGTATATATTGATGTGGACCACTATTGTCTGATACACTTTTTGCTGGTTTTTTGTTTTGCAAGTGAAATGTTTCAACGACGTCACGTTAATTATTACACATGAGATGTGTTATAACAAAAGCTTTTTTTTATCTTGTCAGTTCAATATACACAAGCTGTTATCTACGTTCGAATTATTGGCTACTTGGTTGTAATATAGAAAACGCACCTTATGATAGGTGGAAAAAACATCAACTATTGATTCATTTTGTTATTTACATTTTTCCAGTAGCTCGGCGACATGTTTAGGTATGTACATACTGAATTGAAGAACATTTACCAATATCGGTTTATACAGTGCTATTCAAAAGTTCCCTCCTCCCATCGTATCTTTTGAACGGCTACACTTACATTAATAAAGTTTGGAGGGTGAAAATGAAGTAAGGTAAACTTCTCTACGAATGGTAACAGGTGACGTAATAGTAATAGATGACGACACAGTGCCACTCTGGCCAATAATTTTAAATAGAACCTTATGGCAAGTGATATCTCGTTTGAAATGCATTGACATTGGCTACATAGCCATATCAATTTTGTTAGGGTTGAAACTAATTTTTACGGATGAATTAAATAAATAACAAAATTATTGAAATTATGTTTTTAAATTTAATTAATTGAATAACAACAATGGATTCTTGAAGCAAGTGTTCGAAATGTGCTCCGTCTACTTCCTGACAGTAATACATCCTATTAGTAAACTCTCGTAGTACTCGTTCGAATGTGTCAGCTGAAATTGCATTGCATTCTTCAATAATTCTTTCTCTCAAAACGCCAATGCTATCTGGTGCCGTACTATAAACCTTGGATTTCAAGTACCACCATAGAAAAAACCTAATGGTGTCAGATCTGGTGACCGAGGTGGCTATTCTATAGGACCTCGCCGGCCGATTCAACTCCCTCGATATTCTTCATCCAGGTAACGTCTTACTGCACCATAATCATGTGCATGAGCACCATCTTGTTGAAATGTAAACCCAAACAAAATTGATATGGCTATGTAGCCAATGTCAATGCCTTTTAAACGAGATATCACTTGTCATAAGGTCCTATTAAAAATTATTGGTCAGAGTGGCACTGTGACGTCATCTATTACTATTACGTCACCTGTTATTCGTAGAGAAGTTTACAACACTTTATTTTCACCCTACAAATTTTATTAATGTAAGTGTAGCTGTTCAAAAGATACGAGGGGGAAGAGGACTTTTGAATAGCACTGTATAAATGTTGTATACGTATAAATTGTAAGGTATCATGATTACATTTATTGATTTTTTTATCTACTGAAATTATTGATGTTGAAAAAATACCTACAGCTTTATTTTTGAATTGCCGACATACTATAGATTTTATTAGAAAAATAAAAAGAAAAAAGAAATTGAGTTGTTACATACACTATTGTATATTTATTTGTGAAGGGGTCCAAAATGTCCTACTTTTTGAATGTATTTATTTAAATTTCGATGTGGTACAAATATTTCAATAATAATTGTTAATTCTCTTGGCTATATTTAATCAACCCATTTTATTTAAATTATTTATGGATAACTGTATAAACCCTCACTTCGTGGAATCTACTCATCATATGGTTTTAAATGAAACTAACTGTTTCTAAATGACTCCACAATATATTTGTAAAAATGTGTAAATTGCAAGTAAATTATTGACAATTGTTTCGATATAAATATCATCGTCAGAATGACAGAAGGTACTTTTGACATGATGTATACTTGATATATATTTGGCTAGTCCAATGAACACTTACGAGCATACAGATTAAAACAACCAGATAAATCACATTATGCAAAACACCTACTTGACACTAAACATTCAGTAACACCTAACACAGAACCAGAAATACTACATGTTTGTGATAAGAAGCAAGAACTGGACTTCCTCGAAGAATTAGAAATTAGAAGACACTTAACAGACCCACAATGAACAGCTGAATCTAGGAAGTTCTCCATTATTAAACTGTCTTCTTGAGTAATAATTGTAAAGATCAGCAGATATAGTTTTCCTGGTTTCCTATATCATTGCACAGTTATACTAATCTTAAATGGGACAAAGATATCCAGAATATCCCCATAGGGCTAATAATATCAAAGCTACTATTTGTAAAATCTTCTTCTTTTTTCTATTCATATATATTAAGTCAATCACTAGATAGGGCACTATTTGGACTAGCCAAATATATATCAAGTATACATCATGTCAAAAGTAATTTCTTTCATTCTGACGATGATATTTATATCGAAACAATTGTCAATAATTTACTTGCAATTTACACATTTTTACAAATATATTGTGGAATCATTTAGAAACAGTTAGTTTCATTTAAAACCATATTTATGGATATTTCAATTCAATTAGCTTGATCTGCAATGAACTTTAAGCATTAACTCGGCCATCTTCAAGGCTGCTGAAGAATAATAATTTACTTGCAATTTACACATTTTTACAAATATATTGTGGAGTCATTTAGAAACAGTTAGTTTCATTTAAAACCATATTTATGGATATTTCAATTCAATTAGCTTGATCTGCAATGAACTTTAAGCATTAACTCGGCCATCTTCAGGGCTGCTGAAGAATTGTTCCTTCTCGAATAAACATTTGCAGAATTGGGGTGAGTGGAATCAAGTATACATTTTTATAAAAGGTGATGTTGAAATAAATAACATCACTGTACGATCGTCTCAATCCATAGAGAATTATAATATAAAAACGCACTCCTAATTGCAGAGCAAAGCAAAATTGCCAAGAGTTTCTATTGCCTCTAAACTCTACTTGAACATATTCACAAAAAATTATATTATTGTTACAGTTCAGTTTGAGGATATACACAAGAAAACGTTTAGCCCATACTTTATGATACTTCTACAATGATTTAAGTTCTACAATATTCTTCACATGGTTTCGACAAGTATAATTAGGTACATCGGGAGATGTACCTGTTGATACCAAAGGAATAAAAAGATGATGTGACATTTTATCAGTCATTGAATTCCCTTCCAAATGATACCAAGTTCGTCAAAATCCATAAAGCTGGGAAGAGTTAATAAGTACAGTCTTATTGAGTCAGCTTTCCCTCTCACCATACCAGTTATTACACAAGATAGATGGGAAAGTAGTGGAACAAACTTATGTAAAATACGCTCTCTAGTGGTGTCGCAGGTAGCTTGAAAATGTTTGTAATACAGATTTTTTTTTTCAAGCTGTACCAGACACCCGGTAGTTAGTACTATTAAAAATTGTTCTGAAGGTTTTGACATTTTTAATATATGTTTGTTTTGATTGATTAGGATATTATAAGAATTTTTAGGAAATTACCATCTGTTGAATATGTCCAGTTTTATTTGAATATTTGTACCACACGTCTATAAAAATTTTCTTTTTATTGTGAGCCTGCCATATATACGTACCTACGCTAATTTGTACATATAACCAGATAGAAAGCTTTTAACATATTTCTACTTATCTGTATACACAGTATTAATGTAAATAATTAAGTGTATTTAAAAATCTAAAATTAACTATAAAGCTAACTATATTTAAGAAAAGGCTCGATATGGAATTTTTGGTGTAAAAATTTCAGAAGGGCTTTCAATGTGATGCAGATGGTGAGTAATAAAAGCTCCGTGTCTATTTAGAGATGATTATTTTTGTTAATGCAAAATTTTGCTTTTAACTGTCCTAGTTTAGTAGTTTTGAATACTGGAAAAAAATTATCACTGGATATTACCAATACAAATGAACTTTATTTTCTACAAGATCATACGTTAGTGACTTTTTGAAGAGGGGGAGAACTAAATGATGAAGTTTATTTAAAAGTACTTTAATATTCTGCTCTATCAATACTAGATGTAAAATTGTATTTTCTCTCTTCATTTTATTGCTCCATAACATACCATCTAACTTGTTTACGAGTTCCTATAAATATTAAACATACATTTGAATACTATTGAAATTCACAGGGTGTTCAGTAGAGACTCCGATTGTAGACCTGATGTCCTTTATTCACCTTAACATTGGTTTCTCGTGACAGTAGGCACTCGATTTGAGTATAACTAGTGTTTTTATAATAAGCTGCCTAGAACTATATTGTGTTGTGTTGTAGCGAAAGTGCACGTTAAAATAATGGATAGCTTTAAAAAATTTGTGAGATCTACTATTTTTGTAAATTGGAAATCTCATCTGATTTTTCACTCGAGAAATGTGATTTTTTAGGTGGATGTAGATCTTCATTAACCAGATTAGAAATCAAGTGTTATACTTACAGCGTTGAAATCAGCTCGCTGTGAGGATTATGAAAATGTGAAAATATACAGGGTATCCCTTTTAGGAAAATATAATTTTTGGTATCCCCGGAAATCTGCACTCTACTGTACAAAAAACAGTTATAGCCACACAACTTTTATAGGAAACTCCCTTTTTTCAAGATGCAACAACGATAATAAGGGGTGGGTAGTATATAAAAAATCAATCGAACCGAACCAAAAAAAATTTGGAAGAACCGGAGCCGTACCGAACAGGATTTTTTTTAAATGTGACAAGAACCGGAACCGCATCATCAATTTCATTTCGGTCCGGGTCCCTGAAACTCACTACAAAAATTACTCAGCTATCACAATACCCTTCTTTGGCATGTATAAATGTATGTACCTATATTTTGAGGTGACATTTACTGAGACCTAGAAGATCCATTGTGCGCCCTTACTTCTACTTTGTTTCTGAGAAGAGTCTCAGAGGCTAGTAGCTCCTTTAGATCTACTTCCCGGAGGAATTTTAGGATATATCTACATTCTTTTCCCCCCACTATTTTGAGCTTTTTCAGGTGCCCATTCAGGCGACAATGTCCCATTAGGATTCCTCTTAAAACTCTTAGCGCAGTTTTACTTTGTTTATGCATTCATTTGATCTCAAGCCAGAAGAATATCTGATTGTCTAAGCCCTACTTAATCTTTCCAATGTTCAGATCTTTTTTTCGGCTTCACCTATTGCCTCCAATATTACTTTGGAGCTGACTCCGCCAAAGGGTTCCCCCTCGTTGCTAGTTCTTTGGCATAAACATAAGTCATAGCTGTAGCTAGTTACTCCAACTCCATTTTGGCTATTTATTTGCTTATATTACAACAAATATGACTTAAAGCAGACTATAAATGTTATTTTTGTTAATTTTCATGGGAAATCAACAAAAAGACTAGTGAATATACCACAAAGAACATACATTAGATATAGGTACTATAAAGGGAGTTCCCCAACTGAACTCAAGTTACACTGCCACTACAGTAGATTACATTAACGATAAAATTTCAGAGATGCCGATAACAGAGACGGAAGAAGGTTACAAAATGAGCATAAGTATAAAACATTAGTGTTGCGGTAAAGTAACTTATGTTCAGTATAAACCCGTTGATCTATTTAAAAAAAAAAAAATTTGTTTTATCCAGTGATAAACTTACGATTAGACTAATTATTTTTGGTTTAAATTCCTTTGTATAACAAAGGTAGGTGAGTGTCCCTGTTTACCTTATTATAATCTACATTATTGTGAACTAAATGTTAGTCACTGAATGTAGTAAAAATGAATCGGAAGCGAGTTTTAGTGCCCATTGAACTTAAAAGGAGTGCAGGAATTGGTTATGATATATTTGTACAATGCCGAATTTGGATGTGTGACATAAAGGAACTGATCATAAAATTAACTAATAAACCATGTTTATATTAAGTGTTGTTTTTTTATTTCTCTTCCCCACACCCAATGCGAGATATGTTTGAAAATATACGCTCAACCTCAAAAACACCTCAAAAACGATTGCAACTAATGTGCAATTCGTTGCAGACATGACACGACTTGCACGCGACAAGTGCTATTGTCTCTGAATGAATCCATGAACATCATACCCTATGAATTGTTGGAACGATTCTACGATTCATTTTTAAACTGTTACCACTTTCAGGAACTTTATCACAACCCTATAAATAAGTTCACATTTATTTATGTATGATTTATGTTTATTTACCATTACCTAACCTTTAGGGCGAGTTGTATCAAACACTCGGTTTAATGATAACTGATGTTTAGACTGTGGCTGATTGATGTATTTATTATCATCAGTCTACACATCAGTCATCATTAAACCGAGTTTAGGTGTTTGATACTGTTTGATACAACTCGCCCTAAAACATCAACTGACAGTTTGGACGAACGGTTCTACATCCAAATCTCTGATGAAAATGATCGTTCGCCGACACGTTCATGAACGTGTCCAGTTTTTGTTGGAACGCATTTTTATCAGTCCGTGGAACTTGTTGGAACAGAAATTTTGTTATGCGCATGATCGTGACGTTCATGTAGGCATAGTCGTTTCCGTTTTGACAGTGGCGTACTATTTGTATAGGGTATGGGATATGTGAAATTTTAAAATTGTAGCTCATTGAAATGTATTAAATATAAAACTATAAGCTGTTCTATGTCCTATACAATCAATAGGAGCAATAAAAATACGAATATAGAAGAATGCTTCTGATAATACTTTCGTTCAAACTTATTTTCACCAAAAAAACTACATAAACAAGGCGTGTTATTTTATTCACCGGTAGATCCACCAATCGACCAACTGCGTTTTTATATTCATTGGTGGATTGTAGATTGAAGAAATGACGCGTTCATTTATTACATCAACCAAAATTGCAAACCACTTCACCGTTGTATCTAGGGGGTGGATAACTTTGGTGGTTCACAAAATGACAGCTTAACCTCAAAAAACTAACGATTTTTTGAAGCAGTCAAAGAAATGGACGAATTAATAGAAATAAATTTAAAATGTGGAAACAAAAAATTTCAAGTGGAACTATCAGATGAACTGCTAATAACAACAATCAACTTAGAAATAGATTGTCAGTGGTCAGATGATTTGAATAACAACTGTTTTTTTATGTGCCACTGATGACTCCAACATATCATTGCTGCGGAGACTGACGTCAATCAACCAATGGTGAATAAATGCAGGCAGCCAACGATGCAATTGAACCCAGGTTTTTGTTTTAAAAACCCTACAAAATTCAAATAAAACAGAACACAGAGCCAGATGCTGCAAATGCAATACGCATATATACAGGTGGTTCAAAAATGAAAGAAGGCTCAGGCTGTGTAGTTTACTCGAGAGCACTAAGCCTCAAGATTAAGTGGGGAATGGGAAACAACACCAGCGTGGTTCAAACAGAACTGGCTGGTATATCAATTGCCACAAAAGAACTAACCAGAAGAGGAATTTCTGGCAAAAACATAATAATCTGCACTGATAGTAGACAAGCCCTATTAGCCTTGAGCAGACAACGTGTTATAGTACTAGAGTGCCACCAAGATTTAGCTGACGTCTCGGCAGATAACAACATTATCCAGAGGTGGGTTAAAGGGCACGACAGGAGTAAAGGAAATCGCATTGCTGATTCTTTAGCCAGGGAAGCCGCTGGACTAAAAATTCTAGGACCCAGTGACACCTACGGCCTAACGACTTCGACAATTGCGGAACTAGCCAAACGTTACACCCATGCTCAATCCCTTCAGAAATGGTATGAAATCAAAGTATGCAGTTTTGCCAGGATTACCCTGGGCGACCCTGGGAAGCTGGCGCCGAAGAAATATTTGGCGATGACCAGGAAAAACCTACCTTTAACAGTAGGATTTCTGACTGGTCACTGTCAACTAAGTAAACACCTCCATACTATGGGGCTAGTGGACACACCTCTATGCAGGATGTGTGAACAGGAAGATGAAACTGTCAGGCATGTCTTATGCGAGTGTCCGGAGTTATCGTCAATAAGAGAGTGTGTGTTCGGTGAGTCTTGGCCTACACCTGCCGATATAAAGGAGATGTCTCCCAGTGACCTGTCCACCTTCCTGAAAAGGACAGGATGGACAATGACCTAGGAGGACAACTCCTCGGGAGGATGTACAATGGGTCACATGTGGCCTAAGTACTGTGAGCCTACACACTCACCCTCCCTACTCTACAGATACAGATACAGATGTGCCACTGATGACTCCAACATGTCATTGCTGCGGAGACTGACGTCATTCAACCAATGGTGAATAAATTATTTAAAAAAAGGTGCCTACAATCTACGTCAGTAATCGTCAACTTCACAAATGAGTCATAATTAGGGTGTTGCAAATGGCGACTTCCGTCGCATTTTCTTATACAGCTAATGAGTGACAAGATTCCTTCCTGTCTGTTTTATGTTCTGAGGTTTAGTCGCACAATATTCGCAGAACAGTACGATCCCGGTATAAATTTATCAAATTAATAACTTTCCAGTTCATCCACTCAGTTTGGAAGCACGTGCTAACTGGCAGACAGTCCGAGTGTCACATGAACCCGCGAGAGGCCATTGGTTGGCACTTTCCGTTTCAGATTCTAGCTAATACCTAGCAGTCGAATGCTTGATAGTAGTGTACTGTATCATGGGAAAATTAGAAAAATTAAATGAGCCTTGTAAACACTGTAGCCAATTAAAAACTATGTTATTTCCACAAACAAAGGAGGGGAGTCGACATTTTTTTTGTAGCCACATGATATCCTCTGTGAGGGACTTAACATATGATAGAAGTATGTAATGTTTCATATGACTAACTCTGTATTTTTAAATTAGTAAAATAAAACACATGATCAGTATTATTACTCAAGATATATTATATTTATTGATTTTCCATCATTATATTTCTGAACACCAATGCCAGAAACAATTTCTCATTATTTGTATTATAACAATTAGGTATACAATTCGAAAGGTACAAAATCTATAAACTACTGGTCATGAAAATATTATTTATGTTTCTTTTCTATATATTTACTGCACATTAAAACTACCTTACGATAACATGTCCCGCTGACTAATCAGACATTTCAAAAATTTCGTCCAACAAGTTCATCAGGAGTAAAATTTGTTTGTTAATAATAAAGTTATGCCAATTGGCAACTTTAATGTTGATGGATATAGTTGGAAATAAAATGAAAAAATAGTTATTGGTTGTACAAACCAATCAATAACTAGCTGTTTCGTATTGAATGTACCAAAAATATTAAGTAAGACTGAAAGCTAACCGACATTTTGGCTATTGTGATACAAATTAAAGAAAAAATAATTTCAACCGTTTAAAATATTGTTAATTAGTAATAAAAGTATAAAAGTCTAATAACTAAATATAAACGATAGTACTTAATGTAGATAAAAGTACAGTACAATACAATTACTTAGGGACTACCCTGTATAAATCATGAATCACGGAAATACCAAGTAAAAAGCCAACTACAAATCCTGGTGTATTTTGCAATATCAATGATTCTGCAATGAAGCTTCTTGGTATATGGAGTGAAATATACTGGAGAAAAAAATGGCATAAAATTTCAACGCAATGAGAATATTTCATAAAATGGACTTGTGTGACGAAGTTTTAGAAAAAAATATTACAAGCAATACTTCCCTTTTAGAACTAATTCCATAAAAGTGTGTATATTTCGTCTTATAACTACTTAGCACTATAAGCAGCTAAGAATAATACTATTAACATCCAAAATAGCGAATATGAGAATAACTGAAATCTGGAATCTTCAAATATATTGAGTTATGAAATTTCAAAGCACAAGATAATTTTGTTTCTATGTTATTTAAAGGGAAAATAGAAATTATCAATGCAGCACTTCTTAGTAGATATGAAGAGTAGTTTTAACAGTATTTTATTTCTGTAATGCCAAACTTACATTTGAGGTAAAATGATCGATTTTTTTGTAAAGGTCTACAGCCCAATATAGAGACGTGTTCAGTTTGTTGTTTTAAAGACAGAATTACTTACTCCCATAAATTAAAAAGATACGTTTTTGAAAAAAGAATAATCTTCATATTTATCAAACTGTCAAGTTAACTCTATTACAATTAAATCACTTTTACTTATGATTGTGTTCATCAACTGCAGTTTAAAATATCAACCTTAACCTTAAAACGAATAATACCACACCAGGAGTCCTATATATAATAATCACATAACGTTACTGGAACGTATTCAA
>CAJUYI010004326.1:9357-20135 GCA_910591695.1 Galerucella pusilla
TCGACAGATCCGCGACACACTTAAATTGAATTATTCCAAATAATTTTTAAACAACACACATTAAATTACAATAAATTTTGTGAATTGACACGAACTATTTTCTTACAAAAACCAAAAACTATTACTTACATAGAACTACGAATCAGGACCCGTTTCGAATTGGGATTTGATAAAGGAGATCTTGGAAGACAGTTCCAAAGAAATTGGTGACGTTTCAACAAAAATCATCAAGCAGCTTCCAATTAAATGGTTGCCACCCAATCACATCGTTAAAATTAAAATTTGGTCTTACACACAGTGCCGGATTAAGCAAGCGCGGGGCCCGTAGCAAATTCTTTCAAAAAGCCCTTTCTGCTGTGGGTTCTTGACACATTGCGTGCCAGGCGAGTATTTGGGAAATTTGCCAGTGGGCCAACATTTTTGTTGAAATTTGATAAAAACTTATTTTTTTTTAGGTTCTTAAATCTTATTATTTTTCTTTTCAGCCCTTTTCGCCATTTTTATTGTGTCTGTCATATATGCCAGACATGGCCCCCGACGTTAATTTTTGGCAAATTTTAACGAAGGGGGCCACGTCTGGCATATAATACATATGACATATAATACTGTTTAGGTACATTTTTTTTTGTTTCATATTATAAATATTTGACATTTTGTTTGTTATTTTGTAACTCAAAAATAAATATTTTTGAATGATACACCCTAAATTATGATGTTTTATTGAAATCATCGAAAAACATAGTAAATATTCGAATCTGCTAAAACCAAGTATACCTAATGGTTCCTGGGAAGCCACCGAATAATATCCCATAAGAAAAAGCGTGTAGTGAAACACTGCTGTCTGGTATATAGGCCAGACGTGGCACGCAATGTGTTAAATAAAGTGGTGAAAAAACAATTCAATACCTACTCAATACGCCTATTTGCAATCTATAAGTTACAATTTTGTGGTTAGTGTAGTAAATTGCTATAGGCGCTGTTAGGCTCTGACAAGTACAAAAAGCCTGAGGAGGCAATTTAGAATAATCTTGATAGGAAACTTACAATCGAAAACTGATGATACTACACATCAAAAAAATTCAACATACCACATGTTAATAAGTTTCACTCCAAAAATTACATTAAAAAATTGCTACTCTTGCTACGTGGTTAAATCGGCACTGCTTACACACATCCACATACACCAATAGGTAACATTGAACATGTGTGTAAGTACGGTATTATACACAGAGTTAAGAGAAAAAAATCATTGGCAATTTCTAATGATCACTGTCAACTATTTCCTTTTCTGAACTCTATGTACGTTTTTGTACACACAATTTACATAAAAATCGTTGGTTTACTATGAAAAATGCACAAGTCCATTTTTGTTCACAATCAGTTTCAAAAATGCATCAGTCCCTTACTACCATCTAATTAAAAAAAACCTTTGAAATTGAAGTTATCAACATCATCTCAAGTTAAAAACTATCCGATTGAAAAAATGTGCATTTTGTTTGAAGTTCAATCCCTCCTGTAAAATTACTTATTTTGGTCATGCATTTTTTACAGCAAGCCGACGAAATACAAATTAACAATCAGAAGCTTCCATTTTGTAATGGTCAAAACTGCTTGTTATTTCCCATTTTTGTTGTTTAAATTTAGAGTTACAGATCAAGTTGGAAAAAAGGAAAGAAAACAGAGAAAAACCAACACCCACTATTATTCTTACTCTAGGACTGTGCATTTAAAAATAAATGTTTAGTCTTTATCGATATATAACTGTAAACAATAGATGACATTTTCTTATTATTAACAATACAACAATTATTAAATTAGCAAAAGGAACTGTTCAAGAAAATTAATCAATTCATGAACATATCGATATAGACATTTTTTTTCATTTTATACAATACAATTGATGAAATGTCATCAATATAGCACAGTCCTAATATATACACCATAATTTCATGATTATGGTTTCATTTCGCTCCTTTTGAATTGCAATAACCACAATAAATATTGCAAAAATCCAATTTTTCTTGTTTTTTTCATCTTGTTTATTTCTTCAATCAAATGAATTATTTCTAACGATATCATCAGCGATCCTAGAAAAAATTACATAATGAGTAAAATCCAGTACCAACAAACTGATTTTACATAAAATGCACTAAAATAATCAGTGAAAATTTCACATCGGCAAAACTATGTGTCCTGTATGATACAACCATAATATTAAACATTTTTTATCAAAACAAGCACCTGATATATACATAGGCTTGAAAAATGAACATAATCAGCACTTTCCAACAACTATTAACCTTTTTCAAACCATATGTACCTTTCCAAAAGGCAACAAAACAAAAAACATGCAAAACAACATAATCAGATGCTTCCAATTTCTAATAGTTGTATCTAATCAATTTTGGAATGGAACAACAAAAAAAATCAATGCGGAAGTAGATTTGGGAAAAATTCAAATGACAAAGATCCATCGATTTCATAGTATAAAATATGTTCATTTGAACTACTAGAATGTATAAAAAAGACTTACCGAGGAGTACCTATGACTGAATCAGATAATAGTTAAGCCTGGAGGAGCTTCAATTGCTTATTGTACATCTGCATGTAAACTCCATCTACACTACAATACCCTAGTGGTCCAATAAAAATGTTACTCCAGTTATTGAAGCAACTGTATCGACGACAACTTGCGACGACAACTTGCAGACAATCATATATCTGAAATAGAAAAAAAAAAATTACAATTAAAATAAAGAAATCATGTTCTAAAGAAAAGTAGCCAATTGGCTTAATTACTGCTAATAATTTTACCTTCCTATGATGCTATCTATCATATCATGATGAACAATTTCCACAAAATGATTGAAGGGTGTGCATGATTATCAATTGCTATAATTATAGCTGTAGTTTTTATACAAGAATAAAAAGCTGTTAAATCAAATTATTCATCGTCTATTTCAATATACCCAATTAAGTGAATTCCGGAACGAATATTAATAATGTTACCAAAAGTTTCATTCACTGAACTCATTTAATATAAATACATATGCAACAAAATAATAAAGCATAAACAGCTTTTTTTCTCTGTGAAGAGACCAAGCCAAGCCATTTTTTTAAATTCAAATAATCATGAGTCATTTCATAACAATCACCAGAAATATCAATTGTCAATCATAGAAAATTCCGATAAAATAGAGAGGTCAATCTACTCTAACAGGTATGCAACCAAACATACATTAATGCATGTTCAGTTGCATACCTACTAGTTGCTTATAGCTCTAATACAGAGCGAGCGAATAAAATTATACCATGTTATAGAATGATCTATTTTATTTTATAATAATCGAAAAAAAAAACAAATTCCTCGTAGTAAGGGTTGAAACTATTGATTTGTTACAACAGTTAAATTCACAATATTTCAAATCACAAATAAAATTAAAAATTTTGGAAAAATTCAACTGTACACAATTAGGTATACCTACCAACAAACTGATGTTACATATTTAAATGCAACGAAATGATCAGTGAGAGTTTCTCATAGGCAAAACTATGTGTCCTGTTTGATAAAACCATAATATTAAACATTTTCCATTAAAAGAAGCCACTAATATATACACAGGATTGAAAAATGCACATTATCAGCAGTTTCCAACAGCTAATGACTTTTTCCAAACCATAATATGTACCTTTTCAAAAAAACAACAAAACAAAAAACATGAAAAACAACATAATCAGATGCTTCCAATTTATAATAGTTGTAACTAATCAATTTTGGAATGAAACAAAAAAAATTAATGTGCATGTAGATTTGTAAAAAGTTCAAATGGCAAAGGTTCCATAGTTTCATAGTATACCTACCTAAGATATGTTCATTTGAACTACTTGAATCTATAAATAAGACTTACCAAGGACTATCTATGAGTGAATCAGATAATAGTTAAGCCTGGAGGAGCTTCAATTGCTTATTGTACATCTGCATATAAACTCCATCTACACTACAATACCCTACTGATCCAATAAAAATGTTAGCTACGCTAGTTGTTGAAGCAACTGTATCGACGAAACTTGCAGACAATCATATATCTGAAATAGAAAAAAATATTTACAACATAAAGAAATCATGTTCCAATGAGAAGTAGCCAATTGGCTTTGTAACTTCTAATAATTTTACCTTGCTTTAATGCTATCATAATATCATGATGAAAAATTTTCACAAAATGATTGGGTTTGAATAATTATTATTAACCGCTGTATCGTAGTTTTTACAGAAGAAAAAGGAGCTATTAAATTAGCTTATTCATCGTCTATTTCAATATACCGGATCAAGTGGAATTCCGTAACGAATATTAATAATGTTACCCAAAGTTTCATTCACTGAGAAATCATTCAATATAAATACATATGCAAAAAAAATAGTAAAACATGAGCAGCTTTTTTCTTTGTGAAGACGCCAAGCAATTTTTTTCATAAAATAAAATACTTGAATTTTTTTAATCATGACATGACAGTTTCCAGAAATGTCAATGTCAACCATAGAAATCTCCGATAAAATAGAGAGGTCAATCTACTCTAACGGGTATGCAACCAAACATACATTAATGCATGTTCAGTTGCCTACCTCCTTGTTACTTATAGCTTCAATACAGAGCGAGCAAATAAAATTATACATTATATGAAGTTATGAAATGATTTCAGTTTATAAATATGAGAAGATTCCTCGTAGTGAGTTGGAATATTAATAATAAGTATAGTGAAGCTCATAGTATTAAGTATGTTATCTGTGGTTTTAACCCAAGTTCGCCTACCCAACAAATCTATCTGCGTTATTAATAACGCTACAAATTCAACTAATCAAAGTGTTTGTATTTGCACTATCTGATAAGGTCAATGATTTGACAAGTGGCTCACTTCATGGCCGTCAAGTTGTCAACTAACAAAGTTGACGTTGACATTTTGTGAATTGTTGATTGTTTACCGAGTGATTAGAAATAATTTTAAATTAAATGGGTCCTTATAATTAAACAATTTATAATATCCACAATGAGTTTTTCCAGCGATGAAGTTAACTTTTTAGTTTATAGATATTTACAAGAGTCCGGTAAATAAAACTCATACATAACCTAGATTCATAGACGCTTTGAGAGCAAGCTTTTTATATAAATGCCGTTTTTTGAACGGATCGTAGATTAGTAATATTTTCACAAATTAGTTGTAATATTTGATTTTAACAATAACATTTAGTAGTCATAAGGGTATTGTTGGTTCATTGAACTGCACACTAGGATAGGATATATACTTCATGTACAATTTATTATTTAGATTTTTTTATTATAGGATTCCAGCATTCTGCCTATACTTTTGGCATAGAATCTCATATATCTCAATCAAATATCAATGGAGCCCTAGTACCTCCTGCTGCCTTACTTAGCATTCTTCAAAAGGGACTGCAATACACAGAAGCAGAGATAAGCATAGGCGAAGATGGGACTGAACAAAGATTGGTGGAAAGTCTCAGTTTAATAGACGCTGTTATGCCAGATGTGGTAGCAAGTAGACAAAACCAGCAGAACCAACAAAAGCAAGCCATTAAAGCTGAACAATCAGAGACAAATGGAGAGGAAGGTATGTTTACTATTCCACAAACTTGATATGCATTTTAGTTTGCCTGTATTTTTTGTTCGTATAGCTGTTGAATCAACACAAAACGAAACAATGGAGGTAGATACATCTATTGAAATACCTTCTTCAAAAGCTACTGTACTTCGTGGACATGAATCCGAAGTATTTATTTGTGCTTGGAATCCTACAACAGACTTATTGGCCAGTGGATCAGGAGATAGTACGGCTAGAATTTGGGATATGTCTGATAACACTGCTAGCCCCAACCAGCTGGTTTTAAGACATTGCATACAAAAAGGTGGAACTGAAGTACCTAGTAACAAGGATGTCACATCTTTAGACTGGAACGTAAGTACAGTAATTACCTTATCATATGTATGTGTGATTTTTGGGGTGACATTCACTGAGACCTAAAAGGTCTATTGTGCCCTACCTTATCATATAAAATAAACATTATTTTTTCATGTTTTAGTGTGATGGAAGTTTGCTAGCAACAGGTAGTTATGATGGTTACGCAAGAATATGGACTAACGATGGACGTTTGGCAAGAACATTAGGTCAACACAAAGGACCTATTTTTGCACTTAAATGGAATAAACGTGGAAACTATATTCTCTCAGCAGGCGTTGATAAAACGACAATTATTTGGGATGCCGCAAGTGGACAGTGTACTCAACAATTCAGTTTTCATTCAGCACCCGCACTGGATGTAGATTGGCAAACTAACACATCGTTCGCTAGCTGTTCCACTGATCAATGTATTCACGTTTGTAAACTATCTGTGGATAAACCGATAAAATCTTTTCAAGGACACACAGTAAGTTTCCTCAAGTTTACTTAATTTCCCAGACTACATGTATTTTTTCTAGAACGAAGTGAATGCCATTAAATGGGACCCGCAAGGACAATTGTTGGCATCTTGTTCAGATGATATGACGTTAAAGATATGGTCTATGAAGCAAGATACTTGTGTACATGATTTGCAAGCGCATTCTAAAGAAATTTATACTATTAAGTGGTCTCCGACAGGACCTGGTACTCAAAATCCTAATATGAATCTTATTTTGGCATCGGCAAGCTTCGATTCAACAGTCAGGTAAATATCAATAATCACAATTAAAAAGGTGACAGCTTTAAATGTATTAATCTTTTTGTCCACGACCACCTAATAATAAGTCAATATTTTACCTCCTAACTAAAGGTATATGGTACCCATATATCAACTGTCGTGAATTATGGTTCATAATACACTGTAGTGTATTATGGTTCATAATTCACGACTAGAGATGGGGGTACAATATGGAATAAACTATTAAATCTGTGTATTTTGTTCAGGAAATTTGTTTCTGACATATATCGTATCTATAAAATATTGTAATTTTTAGTATTGATACTTTTCATAACGATATTTTCTAATATTAAGTATTTTAAAACAATATATTTATAACGGTACGTTGTATTGATACTTTCTACAGTATCGCCCATCTCTATATATGTCAAATTATTTGAAGTAGCTGCCACAACATTTTGAGGTTAGTAATATGCCAAATCGCTACTGACTTTTATTTATTAATAAATAAATTAAGTGTCGTGGACAAAGTATAGTATTCTACTCGCAATTTATGGCCATAATTCACTTGGGTGACTTGCGCCCCTCGCCTGCGGCTCGTGACGCAAACGTCACCCATCGTGAATTATGGCTATCATAAATTGCTCGTTTAATAATATACTATTTTTAGGTTATGGGATGTGGACAGAGGAGCTTGTATCCACAGATTAACCAAACATACAGAGCCTGTTTATTCTGTGGCTTTCAGTCCAGATGGGAAATTTTTAGCAAGTGGTAGTTTTGACAAGTGTGTTCATATTTGGTCGACTCAGTCAGGTCAACTGGTACATAGTTACAAAGGAACTGGGGGAATATTTGAGGTAGACTAGCTTTTCATTATTAGGTATAATAATGTAATATAATTGTGATTTGTAATTTTAGGTTTGTTGGAACTCGAGAGGGGATAAAGTTGGAGCCAGTGCTTCTGATGGTAGTGTTTTTGTTTTGGATTTGCGTAAACTATAGCGCTAAAATTAATTTTGCGGAAATGAAATGTTTTTTTTAGTTTAATTTCAACCAGACTTTACTGGTTGCAAATTTTCTATGTACAATATTGACTCTTAATTGTAAGGATTTTTAAAATAAGGCCACAGTAATTTGTATGTTCATGATATATTATATATACATATATTTAATTTTAAAATGTTTCGCGTTTTATACCTTACTTGGAAACTTAAATAAAAAAATGTGTTATATTTTAGCAAAAACAAACCTTGAAATAAGTTTTAAATTTTTGTAGATAAAAAAATTGTTTTTGGTGATAAATTTTTTTTATTACTACATTGATGTTTTTTATTCTCCTTTTTTTTTACAATGGGGTGGTTGCATGAATTTCAATGAAAATGTCACAAGATATATTGGGTCTCAACTAAGTATTTGCAACTAATAACGCCACTTTAAGATTTCAAATAAAATAAGTATATTGAAATTTGAATTTCTGTGGTAGGCTAGAGCCAATGGTCGCGTTCATCCCAACAAAGTTGATCAGGTAGCGATTTTTTGATTGATCCATCAGATAATAGAATAAAATAGGGTTAGGGTACCTAAATTATTTTCCCCATGATTGAATGCGCATGACACAATTCGGCACGCACCGAAAAAGCTTGCAGCTTGCACTTCCAAGTCGGCGCGCATGTCAGCACGAAATTGAATTGAGGATGCTTACGTTTAAACGTCATTGTCCCAGCACGCGTGCCGAAGTGCCACTTCGCCACTAAATGGATTGGGGATGGGCCTAAGGTAAATAAACAGAAGCACACTTTCTACTGTAAAATAAAACAAACAACTACTAAAAACTGAACGTGGATGATGTCAATTGACAACTGTCAAATTCTTTTAGTTTACTTTCACATGAAACTAGCCCATTATATCCACCCATACTCTCTGTAAACAACTGTTTTACAGTGATGCAAATGAACTACTGTAAACTACATAACCTACATACGTTAGTGGAATAAGGCATTAGATGGAAGAAACAGGTTTCAAATCATTAATAGAACAAAAAATAACCTTTATGTGTGGCAAATATCAAAAACTGATACTCTTTACATTAAACGTCTCCGATATGCATACAACTCTTCATGATTATAATAAGCATGAATTAACTTATACATATGTTGAAAGAAATATAATAAATTATCATACTGTCCGTTGTAAGCATTGTCGTTGTCATTATACAAGAGTTTGAATTGATCCAAACATTTTTCTGTGAAACAATTGTAAATTCCAGTATAGTTTCTATTTAAACCCCATCTATGAAGGTGGATTTCTATTAAAAATTGGTGAATAGCTTCGACGGTGGCTAAGTACCATCTTGGGCTACCTTTTTGATGCCTCCAGAATTGAGATATTCTATTTTGGATCACAACACAAGGGATACGTTTTATCCTTTCATCTTTATAAATACCTGGAAGTTATATTATTAAACCAATTATAGTATTGTAGCATTGTTACTAACTTTTACTTTGATTCCATGTACTGTCAATAAATACAGCTTTGGTAATAGGCAAACACTCGAAATTTCCACCAAATTCATATTCTTCTCTGGATTTGGGAATTTTTTTCATTAAAGTACTTCTGTTGAATCCTGGAGGTAGTTCATCTAATGGTTCATTTTGAAATTTATCAATAATTTCCTTATCTAAACCATTCGCTACTAATTGTGTTACACTTATAGCCTTCTGACTAGGAAATATGAGGACAACATTCTCATTTTGATAGTCTGGAATATCGGGATATGTATAAATAGTGACATAGTCTTTTGCTAATATAGCTGCGTGCCCTGCCGTACTTTTACCATCTATTTCATGTTTGTGTTTAATTATATCTATTTTTATTGGTAGCTGTAAAAGAAAATTTCTTACTCTGCTTTTAAAATGATTATATAAAGTAATTACATTCACCACAGGCAGTTTTCCTTCGAGTTTCTTTATAGGAACGTAACAAGAGTAACAATAAAATTTCCTAGATTTTCCACATTTTGGACATGGATTTCTACCTTCCAGGACATCTAAAATTGAATTGTCATCTATTTTCAATCCTTCGAAAGGATTTTTGTCAATGTAACTTTGACGAGACTCTTCTAACTTTGGATCCGACATAGCATTTTATTTTTAGGGTTAACTTCAATTAAAATATTTACTTATAACTGATGAAGGCAAACTTAAATTTATTAATATATATTCAAATTATACCTAAAATTGTAATAAAAAACACGAAAACACCATATTAAACCTCAAATATTCTTCTTTTTTTAAGTTGAAACCACAGAACTAAGAATTTGGTAGACTGCAGCGATGACCAAAGATGATTTACTTTTCAAAGTAACACGAAAATATTTGAAAAAATTGATAAAAGGCAAGAGCAGAGTTTGATAAATATAGTTTCAATTAGGTGGTCGATGAAACTATATAGATACTGGGGAAGTAGAAGTATTTGCGCTATAATAACCGTTTTTATATTATGTAGAATGAACGGACAACAGCTTCCGTCTGGATCATTTTTTGTAATACGACAATGGGTTGATTAAATAAGATAAAAAGCATATAGTGAAATCAAGATAACATTCTTATTATTTAAATTGTCTTTTGTGAAAAATTTAGCGTTTAGTTAAACATTAAGTATGAACCAAGATAGTGATAATCAAAATGACAACAAAAGACGAGTGCATCCTAAAAAAAATGCCAATATTTTATCAAGATTTACGTTTTTGTAAGTAGTAATTAGTAATACTTTTTGGGTACTTATTTTGAAACAACTAAAATAAAAACGCTGTTTCATGTTACTAGCCCCTACATATTTGTTAATTCATAATATGTAGCATTTATTTGTTCATGAATATGATGGACCCCGCTAAAATACTTGAGAGGAGCCTCGGATTTGAAGTTAGTAGATGTTATATGTATGTTCAACCCCAAGTATAGGGAAAACCGTGTGTTAGAGAGAGAGCAGCGAGACAATGTGTAAGAGAGAGAGAGAGCGGCGCGCGCGTTTTAATTTAAGGCAGCCATTTTTAGTCCTGTTGTATATTTAAAAATCTGAAAAAAAC
>CAJUYI010004327.1:0-10773 GCA_910591695.1 Galerucella pusilla
GTCTGACATAGAAATATGATCTGACACTTGCCAGTCCTGAATTTTGTACAAATATATCCTTATAGCGAAGTGTTTTTTTTTCAATTTTACTAAAAACGTATAGCAAAGCCTTGGCGCTGTCATTTCCAAAATTAATATTGAATATAAATAAGCATTACACGTGTTTAGCATCGAAATTGGAGAGAGCACGCGTTAGTTGCAGTCTCAGTTTAGTGTGCACAGATCAGGGCCTCGATTTTCTACTCCATGAGAAAATATTCCTATATAAATTGTTTCCTATGTGCTAATATTCCTATAGGAATACAAAACTCTATTCTCGACTGCTATCGGAATTTACATTCCTGGTAGGAGGTCTGAGATAGACTTTCATATTTTCTAATTCAAGACAATCATGCTTGAGCATGATAATTCCTTTTCGGTGTTCTACACCAGTATGCTTTGTTCTGGTATTGGAAGCTCTGAGAATTGAAATAGTTCGCTCGTTTTGTAATAGACAAAATATTGCAGTGTCACAAATTGACGATCAATTCTGTGGCCTTAGTGCCATTTTGACCAATAGTCTCTATTCTCAACATGTTCCAATTGATTGATTTAATGGAACGAGTTCATCCAATGCTACAATAAAATGGTCCACTGATTTGCATTTTTCGCATGTGAATAGTTTACTATGCGTTTTGTAGGAGAAGCTTTCTACGAGAGTGCTGCAGAATACCGAAATATGATTCTCATGGGTAAGCCGTCATATTTCCCATAGAAGTCAAATCGAGAATCGTGACCTAGACCTGTTTAGTGATTTTGGTTAGTGTGACTGTCATGGTTCATTCTTCTTTGAATCGGACTCTATGTACTGTTGTTTCAAGACACAGTAGACCAGAGTGTGGTTAATACTAAGTATGTGTTATTGGACTGATTCTTGTTTTCAATGTTTTCGTCATTATAATCTCATATCGGTTGATACCTACCTACTTTGAGTTTGACATTTTAAGGCTAGAAATCTAGTTTGATAAGACTTGGGTATGAATTCCATTTTTTTTCTAAGTAACGCAGTTTACATTTAAATTTATTGTGCGTAAAATTCAAAGAGACCCTGATTTATCAAACTACCCTCGTAGTTTGTCCTAATTGGTTTTGCTACTGTTGCTAGTAGTGAAAATTAAAGGAATTTTGTAATATTAAATAGTTAATAAAAGTTAAAAAATATCCTATAAACACCATAAACAAATTTCAAATGAAAAATATAAATCCTAAAACTGAAAAAATCTTACTTAATTCCATCATTGATCCATTGAACTCAGGCACTTTGCGTTTACTACTGGGGATTAAATTCCACTTTCTGTTTGTGTTTGGGAATAATTAGATTTATTTTTCACACTATTGATTATTTAGTTAACCAAACTCTTGGAATTTCCACTTGGAAGTTATTTAATAGAAAATTGGGGTAACAAAATAATCAATTGTATTTACATAAAAAAATCTCTATAAATATAAAACTGAGATAGAATTTTGTATCGATATAGATTTAATGTGGCGTAATTAACCACACCAATTAACGAGAATTATTTGAATTGAATTAAGTTTATATTCAGTAGAAAATTTTAACTGCAAAAATATTCAATTCGCGTTATCAGTGGCGTCAAAGTAGCATTTATTTAACTTAATATTTAGTGAGAGGAGAAATATTGGGGTCGATGGCTTTAAACGGTGTGTATAGTGGTTAAGGTGATATCAGACGGTTCACTCGAGTGAATATTCACCCAAGTGAATGCTTCATTATTCTTTCATTCCATGTTCACACGACTTAGTGTGAATGACAAAGAAAAGAACATTCATCTGTTCTTCTTCAAAATATGTCGTCGGGTGATGTAGTGTGTCTCGGAATCAGTTTAATCCGAGTGAACGTTCTCTTTGTGTGCAGACGGTTCATTTTTCGTTCATTCCGACAGAGTGAATGATACCGAATGAAAAAATCCAACATCGTTGGATCGGTTCATTAATGAATTCATTCAGCACTCTTGTTGCATTTTGAGTTCAGATGTATCATTTCGTGTGAAAGATGCCGAGTGAAAGACAAAAATGAACGAAAAGTGAACCGTCTGATAGCACCTTTAGGAGCATAAAATAGCAGATATAACTAAAAGTCTCGCCAAAAGTAGGTATAAGTTATTACATATAATAAGTTGAAAATATAATGTTAAATTCATTTTGGATAACCCTGTTAAGCCTTCTTTGATTCACCGGTAGCGATATTATGGTATATACTCCATACGTCTAACAAAAGCAAAAGTAAACCGCAAGCTAACTCAGATATAGATCTTAGAGATGGGTTGAAAAAATGCACAAGTTCCTTTTCTAGGATATCGGTAGATATATAACAGTCTACTGATTCTAATAGTTATTACATAACATATAAGTTAAATTAACGAAGACAATACAACGCACGTGTAGGAGATCTTTAAAATCAAATGAATAAATTTAACTACTTAAAAGGATGTTAAATTACAAAATCCGACAATGGCTTAATAAGGAATATAAATAGGTACGTATTTATATTTACAGTTGCTACCAGTATGATATTAATTTAATTCAGAAAAGAAGTATATTAAAAAGTATGTCACAGTAGGTGAATACCGATTACTATGCTAATCTTATTTGGATTTTTATTCCAGGAGAGGAGAGGAGAGGAGAGGAGAGGAGAGGAGACAGTCAACAGGGTGGTGGTTTTCCGGCTTTCAATGAACAGGTTCCGTTATTTGGAAAAAATAGCAGGATGATCATCACCACAAAACACCAGTTATTTGCTATTGAGGCTCCACTTATAAATATGAACAATTTTTCCAAATATACACCATCCATCATACCACAGCAAGTCTGTTCCAGTGAATATGGAGTTCGTTGAAAGGGGGGGCCTAAAAGTGGCTTCCACCGAAGTAAATTTCGAATGCCAAATGTTTAATTAAATATCCACCAATGGTTCCACAATTATATTGGATTTTTATAAAATTTAACCATTTGCATTAAAATCCGAGAAGTGCGTCGTTCGGCAAGTTTTCTCGACTTGGCAAAAAAAACGTAATTCAAAGGTCATTTTTGTATGCCCAATGCGTTTTTCCGGGGATGTCTGGTGCCAATTTAATATTTGCAAATAGTAATACTGAAGAGATCAATGTCGTCTGTCACTTTGTCACACATTTGCTGGCAGAAGATCAAACTATTCCAAGGTTACATTTATTGGGTTATAGGGTTTTTCTTCTGTTATAATACATACTAATATCATTTTATTAAAAAAAATGGATGAAAAAAAGAAATGATAAGGTACTTTTCCAAATAAAGCTGACAACGTACTAGCCTGACTTTATTACCAGTGAATAAAACATTTAATAACTGTTTCATTTTTAACGTGATATTGTTTGTGTTGTTAATAAACAACTGGCAAGTGAAAATATATATGTCAAACAGATCAAATTATTTTTTCATTCTTATAATCACCTTCCAAGTTAAGTAAGAGCTATTGAAGCTTTATGTGTTTGAGTGATAAATGTTCGTTTATTCCCACACAATAACAAACCTGACAACTTTCATTCTGTTCAATTGAAACCAATATCCTTTTTACTTACCTACTCCCTTAAATTACAAGGTAAGCCGGTTTAAAGCTGTAACAAACCCTCGTATTAACTAATGGGAAAGCAGAAGTATTTCATTATTACCATATAGATATTTCTTTCAGTAAGTAGTGTTTGTATATGTATTATACAATTCGTCTAGTAAGAAAATTTTGATGGAAAAAATATTGGTAATGGAAATACTGTTAATTATTCTTTTCGTTAATTATTTTGGAAAAATAAACCACAATATTTTTCATAGTATATTCTTCAATTCAACTTTTCGGTTGTGTTAAAATTTTCCCAAATAATTGAAGATAATAATGACACAAAGAACATACCTATAGAAGATAATAGTTTTAATGGTTTATTAGGTACCTATATGTGATAAAAGTCAAGGTTTTGTTTAATGATTTCACGGTGACTAATTTTATTGTCATACCTAGTTATTTATGTGGGAATTTAATAATTTTATAAACAGTTTCCTTTTTAGACCTTAATGATTCCGTGGAAGCCCATAGGCTCTCTGATATATTTTATTTATTCAAAAAATCCTATCAAATGAAGTTTTTATTTTTTCATACTCCTGTTTCTGGTTCAGTAAAGGAGGGGTAAAATTGTGTAATGATCTCCGATTTGTACCGGGTGGTCCAATAAGTCGATCTCTCGGCTATATATAAGAAACTATTCATGTTATAACTTTAGGAGAAAACATTCCTTAGTAAAAGTGGCGAAGAGAAATCGCTGGAAATAACTTAAGTTTCTAGGTTAACCGCTAGGAGGCGTAACCTGCCGTAGAAAAATTTAAAAACCAAGTTTTTGTGCAATATGTCCAATTATACCAAGTGTGGAATAAGTAAACTAGAAAGAGGCCTGAATTCCGCACAAATTTTTTGTAAGTACTTCTTTTTTATTTTTCCAAATGGTGGGGGAAAGTGTTTTTTGGATAAATACCTATAACTTTGGTTTGAATCAACCGATTTTAACGAAATTAGTGTCATTAGAAAGAGTGTAGATTAATTAATTACATCTACTATGAAACAAATGTATTTAGTTTTAATTGTCATAGGTAGACCGTACTTTCAAATGAGAAAAATTAAAATTTGTTTTTCTAGAAAATGTTTAATGGAAACACCTAATTATTGTGAATTATAATGGAACTGAATTGAATTCGTAACAGAATGGCGCAAATCGCATGTTGATAGCTTTTGTCGAAATCGAGATATAAATAGAAACGCAGAAACATAAGTAAGGATAGTGTTGACTCACCCTGTATTATCACTTGAGTTAAAAAATAATGCAGTACTTTCAATTTTTTTCATAGCAGAAGAATCTTAGTGTCGATACCCATCTTCACCATTGTTTGTTCATAGGCAACAATAAATTTGCCGAGGACTTCATTTGTTTATTTATTGACAGCAGTCAAAACATTGCGTTCTCTTTAAAAATTGTTATATTATAATTCGAATTGAAGATTGCACTTTTCTCAATAAAAATTAATATTGCTAATATTGGTAATCAATTATATATATATATATATATATATATATATATATATATATACCGCTATGGGTTGTTTTGGAGAACTATTTTGGTACCTTGGGGTCATTTTGAGGAGCATGTGGTCATTTTGAGGAAATCCTCAAAGTGCCTCTTATACGAACAGGCATCAAGTGAGTATTTTGAGGATTATGAGCCGTATTCAATGTGGTCATTTTAAGGAGATTCTTTAAAATACTCGATCAAAGACAAACAGTATCTAAAACGAGTATTTTGAGCTAGTTCCTCAAATTCGTCGGATTACGATTTATATCAAATTTCAACGGCAATTTGAGGAAGCTCTTCAAAATACCCATTCTGACTCACTCACTATTATATTATAATGTATTGTCTGCCAAAGTTCAAAATTAAATATATTTCATAGGAACTTTTTAAGAGTACAATTTCTCGTTATGTAAACGTTTAAAATCTAAAGAAACATAGATTTGTCTCAATCTGAAAATGCCGCATTATCGAATTCTACAATTATGTCGACTATGTTAAGAACAATGTATATTTTCCTTTCGCGGTTGTAGGTATGTTCACTTTAGTTCACAGTCCATACTGTCACGAAAGTTATTCCTCATAAAAAATATCTGTAAGTATGGTATCAAAATTTCCCACTAATTTACGAGGTACTTGTATAAGGAAATATGAATTTTACACGACAGTAAATACTTTTATTTTTGACCAATTCGAAAATTCTTATCAAGAAGATTCATTTTATTTTGTAAATTAGTGTCTTACAAACATCACATATCGGTTTCTCGACTTCTGCGAGTTGCAGCATATTGATGACGTTTTAAAATAATTGATATACATAACAAAATAATGTATTTCAGAATTATTAACTTAAGTAGGTATCTATAGCACTTTTTGAAAAGGAAATAACTCAACTATTAGAACTATAGAGAAGACGAATCTTTTGGAATCGAAAATAATAGTTTAATACTATTATAACGCTTTTTTAAAGAGCAGACCATTAACTAAGACACTAGAACTACTTTCCTTCATGCTATAAGCCACGGAGGACATTGAATTACACTTTCAAGTTAAACGGGGTTGGTATATTTGCAAGATATAACCAACAAACCACACAATTCGAAAAATATATACAATTTCCTTCAATCTGTTTCCTTCCAGATCGTGTAAACTTGGTTGCCTACAATCTAATGTAACTGACAACATCGGATTAGAGGGATGCAGACGGGTGCTCCTAAAATTATAGGGCATGTCCACGTGACGTCACAAACTATTTTGACAACAGCCTGGTGGTAAAACAATAAACAAAGCGTTCAGAACACGTGATACTTAATAACTTAATAGTGAGGTTATGCTGTTTTATAATGATAGATCGTGTTTGAGCTTAGTTGGTTTTGTTTCAGTGTACTTTTAAAGTTATTTTAATTGTTAAGCTTGCATATTTAATAATATATAATACAGGTTAATAGTTGTTTGATAATTTTTCATCGTGTCTATTGTTTTACCACTGGTGTATTGTCAACTGTCGTGGACATGCCCTATAGAGCATGGAGACTGAAGTTAACGATAGTTACTTGAATATTCCATAAAAATTATTTCTCGTACAAAAAAAAATACAGTAACAGGTGTACATTTTTTATCATTTTACGTCTAGAAGGGCAACTTTTCACAACAAACGACTTTACCATTAGTGTCAATTTATTTTTAATTTCTATAAATATGAACACTATTTTTAACGAGATTTGTCGGCATACTTCACTCTCTCTTTTTAATCTAGCTACTCTCGCGCCATCTAGCTGCTGTGTTATATACTATTTACCACTGGAAACTTCTATACAAGTTTGTTCTTCTCACTTCTCATATCTAGTCTCGATGGTTGCTTCTTTGATTGAAATGTCAAAATATGGATAATAAATGCTCCAGTGATTTTAAATATTCGTCAGAAACCGTAAAATCACAGTATCATGAGTTCAACTTCATAGATGCAACATTACAAAAATGCCAATAGTTAGACGGATATGTACTATAACATTCGCTGAAAACAGGAGGTGGGCATTTTTTTAATATAACCAACTACCTATGGGCACTCTGAACCATAGATACTATAGATGGGAAACTGACCCGTGGCACCCTCTATTTGTATGGGTGGCGCCACCTTGAGAGTCCCGTCAGTACCTCTAACACAAATCAGATGGTGGTGAACTTCGCTAACAACCGAAAGAGAAAATTCCTACAATTTTACAGAATGAGAACTGTAACGCCGTTAGTAGTAGTAGTAGCTGCATATACTTCCACATATTTTAGCGCTGATATCCCAACCTAACAAGCATACCAACGTTTTACGACGTATACTTTTATCCACAAAATGTCTTGAGTTAGTCCAGTTTTTGTTTATACCCTATACATACTATTTTACTAAATTATATTTGTGGTTGTGTTGAGTTTTTGTAGTTGGTTTTTATTGTTTAGAGTGTCAAGAAAATGTATTGTGAAAGAATGTAATGTGAGGTGTGCAACCGGTAAACTTTAATTTTATAAAGTTGAACTTGTTTCATTAACTAAAAAGTGACAGACCATTGAAGCACAAAACATATGTATGTTTTGTGCATTGAATTAGTTACTCTTCGACTCTTTGAACTTTTTAGCCATGAAGAACAACGTTCGATTTGGCTGGAAATAGGTTTAGTTAAAGTTGATTGCATTGTTGTTGAAATCCTAACATTTATTTTTCTTCATGCTTGTTATTGAAATAATATGTAAATAACGTTTTATTTATTTTGTACTTTTTTGTATTAAATAAAATATATAAAATTGATGATTATTGCTTTATTTTGCCCACTTCATGCAATACCTATATGGTCCATTTTTTGAAATTTCATTTAATGTAACCGTAGATAAAAAAATACTTATCGATGGGGAACTGACCCGTGGCGCCACCTTGAGAGTCCCGTCAGTACCTCTAACACAAATCAGATGATTGTGAACTTTGCTAACAGCCGAAAAAGAAGATTCCCGTAATTTTACAGTTTTTGGCGGCATATTCAAAATTACTGTAATTTTACTTTTATTGCTATGATATTTCAGGGGGTCTATTCTCAAACAGTGACATTTTTTGTCGCATGCGAGATTTTACTTCTTTATATACATCCTTGATTGACAAAAGTATAATCTCGCATGCGACAAAAAATGTCACTGTTTGAGAATAGACCCCATGGTCCATTTTTTGATACTTTATCTAAAGTTAAAGTTACTCAACATTAGATTGATATTACAATAATAACAATTAAACAGTCAAGTAGAATTATGCATATAGAATATCTGCGCACAAAAGCTGCGCGTACTTATTATAATATGGCAAGACCCTTTCGATTGTTATAGTATTCCGTGATCTTGCACTGAAGATATGATTGCAAAAACTTCAATCGGCGCGTTCTGTCAATGTAATGATTGTCGGAAAGATATTTTGTAATAATTAAAATCATTGTTAAGGTGCGTGGTTTGAAAGTAAACAATACTTTATAACATAAAATAGGCTTTATTACGAATGACGAAAACATAACATAAAACATGACATGCCAGGTCGGCGTACTTCGATACACTGATCTCATAGACTGATCTAGAACATAAGGTGTGTTCTTTTTGACTGAGATCTCAGCTCACTTCAGTTGAAGTGATCTGAGATAAGGTGATGTGAGTAAGCACCAAAAAGAACGACCTACTCAATTGAAACGCGAGATCAGCCGTCACATGCGTGAATAAGAGACATAAAACATATAAACATAACCTATCTGGAATCTAGATCTCCAATAACCACGCTTGACTCATCCCCTCCACTTTATTTCCGACTCAAGTCCAACTGATACCCCCTTATATCACATTCAGCATCGGTGAAGGGGGAGGAAAAATCTCAGCTCACTTCGAAGTTCGAAGTGAGTAAATCAAAAAGAACGCGCACGTTACTGATGTGAGCTGAGATTAACTGAGATCTCAGTCAAAAAGAACACACCTATAGTTGATTGCGCCGCGCTACCGCTACTAGACGGAAGTTCTCCATATATGGGCGCACATGCGCACTCTACACAGAGCTACACTGGCATACAATATAAATGTATTACATACTCAACAATCATGCTCAATTTTCAAGCTCCCAGTACCTACTTTTTTTACTATAAATAAAACAAACCAAAAGTAGCAGCATTAAAAATGACTTTATTTGCATAATTACGAAATTAAAAAAAAAACATGAACAATAAACATTAAAATGTATTTACAAAAGATTATATATCTCCATGGTGCGGGGGATCCTATAGTAGTGCGATCTAGCGGCGCATGTCGAAAGTAGGTTCGAGGTAAAAAAGTGTAATTAGTGTGCTGCTAGATACGATCCACCGCGACATGGAGATCCCATCAGCCATCAATTTTCCAGTTATTTTGAAATGATAAGTCAAAAAATATATTTTCGTTAATCACATATTTAAGCTATATATACTTTAGTGGCTCTCCAAATATTGACAGAAACCTCAGTAAATAGATAAAATATAGGTCGATTTACACGTATGCAGTAACAAGATCCACTGGCATAAATTGTTTACGAGGACGAGTGCAACAACGTACTACATTACAAAAAATTTGACCGGTTGCCACATAAACAAAGTAAAATTTCATATTATTGAAGATTAGATCCAATAACAGGAATATAGATAATGCGGAGGACCCCTCACAGGAAGGAACCTATAAAAAATTGATCTACATTTTTTTACTGAAACTCTCGTAAATAACGAATTTTTTAATCAATCTCCATGGCTTATGTCGATATTATAAATTTTAGAAATATGTTCAATACTTTTATTATAATAAATCTGGGAATTGTTGTGCAATTGCTCTGAAAGACTAATTATTCAGGAATTCAGAAATTATGCAGGAATATCAAATCAAACTTAGGAAGGAATTAAAGTACACTAATTTAGAAGATAAAATGAGTGGAGAAGAAATGGCTACTGCAAATACATAAACTGGTTTGGCAGAGTGGAAATATTTCCAACCACTTGAAAATAACTTACGATTATTAAATAGTTACAGTTAGATATAGAGCACACATTACAAGTGAAAACTACGTTGAAGCACGGAGGCAAACACAAAATTTTTAAATAAAAAATTAGAGGCTAAGCTCGTGAAAATGGAGACTAGTTGTATGAGGTGTATGTATACCTATGTGTTGAGCATCCTAATATATAGAGTGGGGCACTCAAAACGATCCACCCAGTTATTCGACAGTATTCATTGAATTCCAAGAAAAAGCTGAAACAGACCAATATTCGATTTCAATTTTCTAATTTTTTTAATAGCCCAATTTTCGTGGTGACGCATTTTCTTAGACACATTTTTCTATTTAATAAATTTCCTCGAAGCTGATTTCAAAAATACTACATAGGGTATTGAGTGAAAATTTACAAAGTGACAGGGGTCTTAAAATTACATTTTTTCAGCTTTAGAACGTTTTTTTGACGGAAATATTTGATATTTAGCAAAACAGCTTACTTATCTGTCATCATCTCAACTTTTCTTTGTAACCCTGTAAATATTCAATACCCTATGTAGTATTTATTAAATCAGCTCTTCAAGGAAATCTAATTATTAAAAAAATGTATATGGT
>CAJUYI010004328.1:0-18954 GCA_910591695.1 Galerucella pusilla
TATTGTCCTCCTTTTCTTTTATGAGTTGGTAATTTTCTCAAAAGACATGTCCTTCCTCATTTTTCTAAATATTATCCTGCCTTCCTTTCTCAATCTGTTTTTTTTTCAAGAGACATTGGTAATGTTCATTTTTCCAGGACTTCCTTTTCAGCACACTTACATTTTCCTACAGGCTTTATAGATTTCGTCGAATTTTTAAAGAATTTTTTAATTTTGTTTGATTTTCTGTTTCAGAAATTTTTTTAGGGATAGATCTCTCAATTATAATAATAAAACTTATAAGCCTTATATCATTTGGTAAAGTATCCTTTGCATGTTTATTCTCTCAACTGCATGAGTTTAGTATTTGCATGCTCAAGCTTGAGTGTAACAGGGGTTGGTGAAGTAGTGGTGATATTTGTAATTCATGTTTAATGTTGTCGGTCAAAATATTGTAATAAATGTTAGTACCTAGATGTTAATATTTTGTTGTTTTTCGACATACAATTGCTTAAAATTTATTTGTACCTGTTTGTATATTTTTAATACTGCACTTTGCTAGTAAAGACAAAACTTCTGGCAGGGTGCATCCGGTAGAAAACATCCTGTAAGCCGGCGGGGAATATTTTCTGTCGGTCGTGGACTTTTTGACCGATTGATTATATTTTCTACTGGCTGGGGCTATCTTCCAACCATGGAGGACAAGCATCAATCCACGAGGAGCAACTTCCAGCCACAATTACTTATATTTGTTTATGCTTTGTCTTTGTATACTCTGATACCTTCAGTATTTCCATAGAATATATAATTCTACCTTTTTCAACAATTCCCTAATATAATAATATAATAAATTAACAAAAAAGTGATGGAAATACATGTCGATCACTCTGTACTTACTATAAACAAGTCAGGAAGACAGCAGATGATACAAATGTTTTTAATGTTAATGTCACAGTTAATGTATTTGTCATTTTTAGAATTTAAATAAATCTTTCCATCTAAATTGTACGAGTCAACAGTGCAATTTGGTAAGAAATTCAGAAAATATTTTAAACTGGCAACATCGCAGCCATACCAAGTTGAAGGTCCAAGGTCATTGACGACGGAGTTGAAAATCGTTTGATGTTTTACCGGGATTCGTATCTGTTCTCTTTATAATATGTGACTGAACACTGAACTAGTAAATAAAATATATTCTCCCAAAAATTTCAAAATATCCTCGGAAATATCGAATATTTATGTCCACTTTCCACATTACGTTGACTTTCATAAATAAAAAAAAGCACACACAAACACGTAATGGTCTCAAACAAACATAATAGTATATTACGTAACGTGTGTGCTAAGGAGCATTTTACGCACGAATGGAAAAGTTACGCACGATGGTGCGTAATTCCGTGAGTGCGTAAAATGCTCTACAACACGAGTTACGTACTATACTTTACCTACAACCTACTTGTACTTTATAACTTTACTTTATAAGAAGCATAAGAAATAACAGTTACATAATTAGAGGTGCTTGGTAAACTACATCTCTATTACTCCTATTACCAATGAAAGAAGCACATTAAAGAACTAACGTTTTATCATTATTAATATATTGTTGATAATCGAAAGTCCATTTTTCACTTACTATCAATACATATACATAGCCCTTTGGGCTTTTCATAGTTAAACGTGGCCATATCTAACGTTTTCAAATAGTAAATTTTGAATAAAATGGAGACGTCTATTGACAGTTGCTAAGATGTTGCTAGGGAAGCCGTGCGATTTACTTTACAGCAGTGCGTTTTTTTTACAGTGCGTAATAGACGTCATTACATTGATACCGACTGTGTGTTATTGACTGATTACAGGGGGGGGGGTCGTAGGTAAATGATATTTATCTAATTCCGCTATCAAATGTGACACTTTAAGTCACTCCTTGACGTTAGGTAACGTCACATTTTTCATAACCTTCATATATTATGATTTACGAAAAGTAGTTATGTAAAAACTTTACGTAACTGTTTAAATTTCAACATAGAGATACTAGCTGAGTTCGTTATTTGCATCGCAGAGGAGACGGATTTTTGGTCACATGTTCACAGATTAATCTGAGCAAATTGCTATTAACGAACGGCCCGACCAAACGAACTTCTAACCTCCTTTTTGCCTGTGTCTTTCATTTTAGAGACTACGATTATTTTGTTTGATTTTTTCGGTTTAAATTTTATTTTTCATTATTTACGACTATATCTAGCCCTGAGGAAATTTTGGTAGCTATTCATGGTCCACAAACAGTACGAGATTTATCTAATGACAGAAGTGACTACAACATAACCTCATAACATGACAGATAAACAGATTAATCTTTCTCGTCGGTCAAAATATTCCGAGCAAACAGATTTACATCCGACTGATCTGAGCGGAATTACCGAACAGTTCAGATTTACCTCCCCTACCTCTAGATGTAATAAACGAACGATTCAGACTAAAATGATTAATCGGACGCAAATAACGAACGCAGCTACTGTATGAGCATTTTCAAAGAATAATTTATTACTTACGTACTGTCAAAACTGACAAATATTCCATTATTTGAACTGACAATTACCCCATTATTTCAATTCAATAGAATTTTAAGATTTATGAACATTGGAAACAACATTATTCAGGAAACAGTAATTTAAAGTAAGTCAATTTTCTGGGTGAATACCTCATAGTAACAATACTTCAAACACCATTTGAATCCACTTTAATATTATCATTGTAATTGAAGATTTTAGTAAATATTAGGGAAGCGCGGAATTAGATAAAACGTTGTACGTAAACACATTATGAAGAGAGCGACATTGCTCGACTCGCGTAATTTGCAGAAGTCGCTAGCGCTCGTTTTGGCAAATATTACGATTGTTGGACAATATCGCTCTTTTCATAACTAGTTACGTAAATAACTATTTCACGTCGATGAAGCAATTAATAGTTGATTAAAATACAATGTAAACACACAACTACACATAACCTAATGCAATACCGTCCATATTGACATAAGTAAACACAAGAGATATGACATCACACGTATCATCGGTAGCGTTCGGAAATCCTCGGGTAGTAGGCGGAAAGAGGATTGAAATTTGAATTTTGTTTTAAAATTTGGGAGTAATTTCCAATGGAAACTGGTTTATTTCCTATTATTAGTAATTTTTGATATCATATTCACTATTATAAATTAATATCCAAGCAAAATATGAAATATGCGTGTACTCTATTGTTAAGAAATCTCCATAGTACTTAATTCGATTTTTCTAATTTTTCAAATAAAAAAAAAGATATGCATAAGATTATTAGATCAGTTTGTTCATAATATAATATTTTAGCGAGTTCATTGTTTGCATTTCATTCAGAAAACTCGTATAGGTGTCAAACTCACATTTTAGATTTCATAAACAAATTTTGTCCATGCTTTTATAATCTATGCTGAAGTTGATGCTTCTCTCCATGTTACCAATCACTGTATTCTATGCCTGTCTTGGTCTGCCTCTCTTCCTTTTAATCTACGATCTCACTTCGTATACATGCACGTTTCACTATCCTAAATCTTCTCTTAAACATACATTGCTAATTTTGCTTTCCCTAGTAACTCCTATTATATACATAAAACAGCGTGTTATCCCTCACAGTCAAATAGCTTCTATTACTTTTTGTTATATTTCTCCATTTGATACGATCTCTTGCAATCCTATTCTAGTCCTCTGTTCCTAACTGTTTTAAATCTTCTTTAACAACATCCACTTCCGAATAACAGGGTAGGTTGTCTGATCCTTGTTTTTCTTCTTAATAATGTTGATTTTATCATTTTTTCTAAGGGTCCCATGGTTCTGCTTGCTTTCATTGTTCTTTTGTCTATTTCCACATCTTCGCTTTTATCTGTCACTGTGATTTTGTTATTATTACAATGTCATCTGCATAGGCTATCACTTGGTGCTTTTTGTAATATAGTTTCACTTTTGGATCTGTTAAGCTGTATCTTATTTTACTTTATCTACAACTGTAATGTAACGGGTACGATTTGACACTATTTTCAGTGTCTTCGCTTGAACTCATTTTTATAGATTTCTGTTCATTCAACTTTGACAATTTATTTCCACACCTTTGTTTGTCTTTGTTGCTACGGTCACAAAATATGATACACAGACACACAGTATCTTATGTTGAATTGAATTTTTTTTTCAATTGTATGATATAGGTACTATTAATAATACTAATAAACAGTTGCAGATAAAATTTTGTACGTAATACGTGTGATAGGAATTATTAACGCACTTATGTGATTACACAAACTTCACATGCGTGCGTTAATGATGTCCATATCCCACTAATTACGTAGGTAAATAACTATTCTAGCACCAGATTTAATAAAACTGTCGAAAGTGGATCCCCTAGTATTGGCTTTTCGCCATAGCTTTGATCGATGTTTCAGTTCAGTGTCATTTTTATAAGTTTTACCGACCGCATATTAAACGTCTTAAATATTTCATTTCAACGGCTTATATCTCACTGTTTTTTGCATTTGAAAGATTCTACAAAACGCATGCGCATACTAGTCTATATATAGTTTTACAAACTTTTTTTCTATTGATGAAGTTTTGATTCTAGGCATAATATAGCTTTCTTGTTTTCCTTATTCTTTCGTTGATTTCAGCTCCTTGTTTTCCAGATTGTTCTAGTGCTACTCGAAGGTTTTTGTATTCTGTTCTCTTACCTATCTTCAATATTTTTGTTTTATTAGTACTAATTCATTTTCATGCCTTCTTTTTCCATTGTATTATTCCATATACAAAGATCGTCGTGATTACCTTCTATTATTAACTAGGTCTAAGCTTGTAAAAAACCCTAAACATACTGGCAAGAGACAACAATGTGTCTAATATGGGTGCCGGCACATGAAGGGATTGCAGGGAATAAAATGGTAGAACAGCTAGCTAAAGAAGGCTCTAAAGGAGCCTTCACAGGTCCAGAACCGTTTTGCGGAATCACAAAGAGGGGAAGTCGGGAACTGGTTAGTTAAGGAACACCAACTCAAATGGAGGGTGACACAAGGACACCTCCATACTAAGAGTCTGCAGAAAGGGAAAATCAACCGACAAAGCAATACATCAACTCATAAAAAGGGCTGAATACGTGCTGGAAAACAAAAAGGTATTGCTCGCAGCCTTTCTTGATATGGAAGGAGCTTTTGACAACACCTCCTATGGATCTATAGCAAAGGCGAAGAGGAATTCTGGGATCGATGCCACGAGCTGCAGGTGGATAGACTGCATGCTCAGAAGCAGGCTCATAGAATCAACTCTGATGGGGGAGACAATGGCCGTACGTGCAACCAGGGGTTGTCCTCAGGGGGGAGTACTATCCCCGCTGCTGTGGAACCTGGTCATGGACGGGCTCATCAGAACCCCACACAGAGAAGGATTTAACACCATAGGATATGCAGACGACCTGGTAATTCTATCCCAAGGTAAATACAACGGTACAACCAGAGACAGACTCCAGATGGCTTTAAATGTAGTAACAGGCTGGACTGTAAAAGAAGGGCTACGTATTAGTCCTTCAAAAACACAGATAATTGCGTTCACCAGAAGGAAAAGGAAAAGACTTGGCCCTCTGACGCTTCAAGGTGAACCAATAAGATTGTCGGATGAAGTAAAAAATCTTGGTTTTACTCTAGAGTCTAGAGTCTAGACCCAGGTTTAACTTGGAACCGACACCTTCAGCACGTGATCAAGAAAGCAGAGGTGACCTTCATGGTTGCTAGACGCACTTACGGCACTAAATGGGGACTTAGACCCAACATGGTACACTAGCTGTACAAAATGGTTGTCATTCCCAGGATCACATATAGCACTTCAGAGCTATAGGGTGACATATCGGCTCGTATGGGAATGCGGCAAAGAACTTAGAAGACTGGCGACTCGGAACAGTGTAACACTGGAGTGGGTCCCAGGTCATAAAGGAATCGCAGGCAATGAAAAAGCTGACGAACTTGCAAGAGTAGGATCGTCAACTCTGATAAACGGACCCGAACCTGCTGTGGGCATCCCCAGATGCTTAACAAGGTCATGGTTAAAAGGGTGGGTGAAAGAACAACACAATTAACACTGGAAGAATACGACCAGGCAAATACATGGAAAGAAATTCATAAAAGAACCATCAGAAAAAGTAGCGAAAGAAGTGCTCTCAATGAGCAGGAGCAAACTACGCACCATAACGGGGCTACTTACGGGACACAAAGGAGCACCTAAACAAAATAGGGCTGTATAACGGAGACCTTACATGCAGAAGATGCAAAGGGATACCGAAACAGCTCAGCATATACTATGCAACTGTGAGTCGCTGGACAACAATAGGCAGAAACTGTATGGCAGAACCCAAATGACTCCAGAAGACTTCTACAACCAACTAGCAAAGAACCTGTATGAGCTAATACAGGGAACGGATTGGCTGAATAGGTTGTATTCAGAACACCAGGAGTATCCACAATAAGCCCAGGATGCTGAGGTGGTACCGGCGAAGGAACGGATCCTTTGGAAAAAAAAAGTCTACTGAATAAGTTAAACAAGGAACTCTCCTCCAGGCTGTTGAAACTGGCACTACTCTGCTCCTGTGAGAATTTACAAGGGCTCAGACAAAAGAACTTTGGAGTGGAAATAACACAACCATCATAACTACTGAAGATCTCACCAGATAAACCGATGGCCTATATAGAAGATACGAAGCTTCTGGAATGGAAGTAGGTAGATAACATGGGTAATGGTACAAAGATTCAGTTCAAGTGCCTGGGCTGTTGAGCCCAACCCAAGTGTATAAATGAAATGAATGAATACGTTCCATTATTACGACTGACTTCTCAAAAAAACTCGATAACTATACAATCAATGAAAATATTGCACACTGCTCCCGCTTCTAGATACCTATTTTGATCGATTTACACATAATAAATCATCCTGTATGTATAAGGTAAAATCCTTACACCACCAATGTCATGTTCAGTCTAATTTACGTACACCTCAAAAGGTAGGGGATTCTCTCTTAGCTCAAACTATTTCTGAAGCTCAAGTTTCGTTCTCTTTATTGAAATCTTGAATTTTAAGATTTAAAAATTTCATCTCACAGGCATCTAAAATACCTACAACTAAATTTCGGTAACATGAAGCCTTTGTTTTCGTTGTCTTTACACCTTAAATTTCATCGTTTGAATACGTCCATCAGTGTTGGCGCGCGAGGGGGAGCACTGACAATGAAACAATTTAATTTGTTTAAATATTTGAACTTGTGACTCGTTTCTCCAACTCATTGAATCTATGTTCGACTTAAATCAAATTACTTAGAACCTTTTTTTTGCTCTTTATTTGCAATTAAAAATTTTTCATTATACCGTTACCAGTTTGATAAAGCTACTGTGTAAGCGTTTATTATTGAAGTTCAAGGAAACATAAAACAAAAAAGAAAATGAAACAGCGAGTTTTTTACAGGAAACTGCAATTAAGTAGATATTATTTTATAAAAGGTATTTTTTTAAACCTTATCTTTATGAATATGCAAGTTTAATTAAAAATGAATTTATTGGAAATATGAAAGGCTTTACTCGCCCCGTCATAGGGGTTTAAAAAGCTTTGAACAATGTAAATGTCAAACTTAAATTATGTAGACTTCACAGAAAAATGGGAGCATATTCTGGAAATTGGTTAATTAGGAAAAATTGAAAACAAAAAACAAAATTTTTATCAAAGAGTTTGTAGAAACTTTATATAGGAAACCAGAATTCATTATTCGCTGTTTAAGTTCTTTAGTTTGACTTTGTTATTTACGTAACAAAGACGTCTTTTGTGTAAGTCGACAAAAAACATCTATTTTTAATTATGCAAATATACCGGGTGTCTCAAAAATTACCTAAACACCCTATACTTTCATCAAATGTAGGAGTTAAACTCTTCCTTTCAAACTAAAAGTTTAAAGTTATCAGCAAACCAACAATTTAGGTTAGGTTAGGTGTGTGGTGAGTCTATTGTGGCTCACACGTATTCAGACTTCACCAAACCAATTCAGCTTCGATTAGTTTATTTAGTGAATGATTTTCAGGTCCAAGGGCGAGAGAGAGAGACCCTGCCAAAAATTAGATACCCGATTCGAGCCGCTGCGGAGCAGGCACAAATAATATGCTCTGCTGTTTCATCATCTTCCAGACAAAGATGGCAAGTCGGATCTTCCGACAATCCAAGTCTTAGCATATGATGATTCAGATGACAGTTGCCTGTTTAAAGGCCTGCTAGACAACGTAGGTCATGCCAGCTATAGTCTAATATTTGTTTGGAGACATTCTTTCAGCCCCGGATCGTGAATTTTTTCGAGGCGGGGCAAAAACTTGAAATTGCCGCCCTCGCTCATCTTTCTTTAACTTTTCGTATTAAGTTGTATTTTTTGTATATTTAAGCATAATAGGGTTTAAGATAGAACTTAAAATTAATTTTATACTAATAAAGTAACAAATCCTTTATCTATAATTTTTTGTAACGAAACAAAAAAAAGGGACACTAAAAGTTATGTATTTATGTACTTAAAAACCCAATCAGTAATACAATTAAAATATTGTAAAATGGCTAAGATTAGAATTTTACTCTGCGAGCTTTTTGTTCTGCAAACAAGTCTATGGCCTCGTCATAATTAATCCGATATGCCGTTTGATTTTCGATTGCCAAAATCGCGAGACTCGATAAACGTTCCTGGCTCATCGATGATCTAAGATAATTTTTAATAAGTTTCAGTTTGCTAAAACTTCGCTCACAGCTTGCGGATGTGGTCGGAAGCGTACAGTAAATCCGCAGCGCAATGCAAATATTGGGAAAGGCATCCTGCAAATCATGGGTGTAGATCTGTTGCAAGAGAAAAAAAGCTCCAGCCTTTTTTATGTCGCCAAATAAAAGTGGAGCTTGTTCTTTAAATACGGCGAGTTCCTGGCAGAATTCAAATGCGTTTAGGTCTCGATCATATTTCCGTGCTAGATCTGCTCCGTATTTTTGCAGGTCTTCAGTCGACATACACAATATTTCATTACCATTGAGGAATGCAAAATTTAAATTTAGTGTGGTAGCGCTGTCAACCCTAGTTTTAATTTCTGATAAGATTCGATGAAATACAATTTTTATCGCTTTAGAAAATATTTCAAGAGGTTGAAGTGTTCGTGATTCGTCCTCACACAATTCATCAAACTGTTTTTTGCGCTTCGGGATTCATTTATTTGTTAGGACAGGATCAACTCCAATTTTTTGGGCTACTGTTTTAGCTTCTTTTAGCCAACATTCAATAGGATTTTCTCGCATTTTTTGTAAAGTTTTAACCAGGCCTTCCATTAATGCAACGGAACGAGCGAGAATTATATCTTCCTTCTGAATTTCAATATTTACTCGATTGATTTCTCGAAGAATATTGGCCCAAATTGTCAAGTTAATAATAAATTCAAAATTTTTTACAACATTTAGCAGATCACCTGCCTCGTATTTTGATTCCGCATCAAGAGAAATTTCTTGAATTTTTTCCAACGATTTGACAACTTCCGGCAAATTATTTAGAAGGGCATTTACAGCTACATGTTTTGCCGACCATAATTTGTCAACGATGAGAGTTTTTTTCAGATTAATCGATTCATAAATAGGGTTTTTGGGTATTCTATATCGGCGTGGTGACACACTTGAAAATAGGGTTTTGGGTATTCTATATCGGCGTGGTGACACACTTGAATTTGCCGCCCCCTTAAGCTGCCGCCCGGGGCACGGGCCCCGGCTTGCCCCCCCCTAGATCCGGGGCTGCGATTCTTTGAAGGGTGTATGAAGGTGTATATAAGCCCTACTAGATCTTTCCAATGGTCAAATCTCTTTTTCTGGGCTTTACCTATTTCTACCAATATTACATTGGGGCTGATTTCGCAAAAGGGTTCAAGCCCCAAGAAAGGTATCTCAGTCCCTCTCTATGCTATTTCATCTGCTATTTAATTTCCTTCTATTCCAGTGTGTCCTGAAATCCATAGTAAGGTGACTATATTGTTCTCGCCTAGTTCATTGAGTTTGTCTAGGCATTCCCACACCATTTTGGAACTGATTACACAAGAGCTCAGTGCTTTAATGGCTGCTTGACTATCCGACACTATGATAATCCTTTGTCTTCTTTATCCTTCATCAATATTGAACTGGGCTCACTTTCTTATGGCGTGGATTTCCGCTTGAAAGATACTTGGGGTTTTTCCCAAGCTTTCACAGTGTTTGGTTCCTGTCCCGAACACTCCTATCCCAGTTTCTTGTATTGTTTTTGAGCCGTCTGTGTATCATTGAATGGCATTCTTTCCAAGTCTGCTAATGGTATTTGGATCCCATTCCTTCTTGATCCTTAATTCCGTAACGAATCTCTTTGAAAAGTTATACTTATTCATCATACCGTCTTGTGGCATGTCCCAGATGTTTTTTTTAATGATTACCTCTCTACTTAGTCTGTATATTGTTCTTTCTGCAACAATTTCCACCACCATATGTAGAGGGGTGAGGTTGAGAATCACTTCCATAGCTGCCGTTGGGCATGTTCTCATTGCTCCTGTAATGCATATAGAGGCTAGTATTTGAATTTTGGCAATAGGCTTGTTCTACTACTCCACGCAATGGCTCCATAAGTGATGATTGGTCTTACTATGGCAGTGTACATCCAGCTTAGGACTTTTGGGTTACAACCCCAGTTTCTTCAGTTTAAATACATGAATAGGTGCTTTGGCGAATAAGTCGCCGCTACTTTTTTACGGCTACTAGCGACTGGCGAATGTGGAGGAAAACGTACCTACCTTTAAAATGGATTAAACTACTTTAAACAGTATTGGCGAAATTGAGGCTCTCTGTTTTACACCTTTATACATTTTAAGTTCTTCTGATATTTCCCTTGGAATATTATTTTCTTTCAGTGTTTTGTACTGTCTTTCCAGCAATTACCTAAGCTTCTTTGGGCGTGGATAAAGTGGATGAGCGATTTATTTGTTTTTGCTTCTGTCGGGAGTTCCCATGATTGAATATGTTTTGTGGTTTAAGTGGAATAAGTACATTCATCTCTACGTTTAAGCTTATACTTTTTTTTTCGATAAAATGACACGTTTTCTCTCTTTTTTATTGTTTTATTTTCTAAAACGAATGATTTATTGAAAAACTTTTCAAACTTGTGACAAGCGTAACAAAAGATACCCGGCCGTGATAAATCTGTTCAACAAACTGATTGAGATAAAGAGGTCGATGGAAGAGCATCCATGATACAAGTTCATTGTTCGTTAGAATAGAGGCTTGGAATATTATTAGATTTTTCGCTTAAGGTTATCTGAATACAAGATACGCCACATACTTTGAGTTGAAATCGTTTTTTCATCATTTTTTTTTCTTTTCTTACACAAAACTCGACCTTGCAAAAAAACTATCTTTATTGAATTAAATGAGAGTTGTTTATTCCACCCTCTACAGAATTTGAAAAAAAAAAGTTTAATTTTTACCTTTCAAAGTGATTTAATAAACACCCTGTATATACGAGCGCTTGTCGAGCGTGTTCTAGCAATTTCGCTAGCTTTGTAAGCTCAATCATCCGATAAAAGGACGACTAAAAGCCATTTGATTAAATCCCCGAGATTCATCAAAGAAATAAACCAATTCATGTCATATCGAATGACGGCGTTTCAGTAAGACAAATATCAAATAACCAATCCGTTTAGTGACCGAATCGGATGAAAGCGCATTCAAACCTAGAAATATATGTAGATAAACGCACAGGGTGATTCACCTGTAACGCTGAATCGATAAGACAGACTGACTGGAAAAAGTTTTTAAACTGAGATCCAAAATTTTAGTTGTGACAACACTGGAATCTTCTATTTACCCAAACTCACAAATGAATCTAAAAAATATTCCAATTTCTGTATAAGTAATGGATGATTTTCAAAAATAAATATAGAGCATTAAAGGTTACAGAAATAAACACTTTTAATTTTTCAATCGTCAACTAGAAGGTATGTAACAAATTGTATATTATACACAAAGATGATGAACACTATTATTATTGACTGAGCACCAAGATTATTTCGCGAGTGGCTTTTCCCCGAGCGGAATAAGGGGCGAGGTTTACAAATGTCTTCAACACCATGGGGTATATACATATACAATTTTTCCTCGAGAAGCGTTTAGTCCGTCGTCTGAATGACAAGTACACTGACAGGTTTCCATATATTGAACGTACTCGTTATGTCATCAGTCATTTGTGGTTGAGCGCGAATTTTAAACTAATGGCATTTTTATCCAAATAATTTAATCTCGATAGGTAATTTCAAGCAGCAAATATGTTAAAGACAATCTCCTGGATATACAAAATTATGTTGCACAAGTTTTTGTTGAACTACTATCCACTGAATTCTCAAAATATTTGAATTTGTCCATTTTTGACCTAGGTTAGGTAATAATAATAGAGAAATTCAACTTCTCAGTTGGCTAGAAAAAGCAATAATTGTCAACTTCACAGCTAGTAGTGAAAAAAGATAAATAAGATGATTTATTGACCTGTCAAAACCGCGAACTGATATCTTTTGTCATTCCAAAGATATCGGCTTTTTTGGTGAGTGTTGATGATTGTTGGCTCTCCCAGTAAGTTGTTATAGAGAAATTTCTCATTAAGCAAACCCAATTATCCTGGTAAAATATAAACTTCCTGTGAAAACCCTACAAATTTTCAACCAACTCTACTCAACAAATATGATAGACTTCGTTTCAGGTAATAAGAAGCCACTTGAAGTTGCTGTCGTATGCGCGAACTTGTTGTCAAAACCAGCGTCATATTCTAAATTTAACATTCAACTTTAAATCAGTAGCGTAACGTTTTCACATTTTGTAGGTTAACACGAAATAACAATATTAAAAATGTATTTATCTAATTCCGCTATCAAATGTGACACTTTAAGTCACTCCTTGACGTTAGGTAACGTCACATTTTTCATAACCGTCATATATCAGTTATGAAAAGTAGTTATGTAAAAACTTTACGTAACTGTTTAAGTTTCAAAGAATAATTTATTAATCAGGTACTGTCAAATCTATTTCATCATTTAAACTGACAATTACCCCATTATTTTAATTCAATAGTAGTTTAAGATTTATGAATATTGAAAACAAGATTATTCAGGATACACTTATTTAAAATAAGTCAATTTTACGGGTGAATACTTTATAGTAACAATACTTCTTACATCATTTGAATCCACTTTAGTATTACCATTGCAATTGAAGATTTTATGAAAAATTATAAAAGCGCAGAATTAGATAAAACGTTGTACGTAAACATGTTAGGAAGAGAGCGGACATTGTTCAACTCGCATAATTTGCAAAACTCGCTGGCGCTCGTTTTGGCAAATATTACGCTTGTTGAACAATATCACTCTTTTCATAACTAGTTTCGTAAATAACTATTATCATATAGCTTACATAAAACATATTAAACGTATTAAAACTCAAAGTCCAAACCACAGAAAATTTAATTAAAGTCCCTCAAAGGACCCTTATGATGCTACTAGTTTCGGTACAATATTACCATCATCAGGCTACAATATAAAGAAATGGTACACTTAATACATAAAGATCTTACAAGATTCTGTTAAAATTACTTGAACAAGAGTAAAAGATATAAAATGAATGTGAAAGATAATATTAATTAATAATACAAAATTGAGAATATTACAATTGTTCATATTAAATCAAAAACTGTTTAATACAAATTAAAAAGTTAATGAAAATACTTCAAATTACAAGTTTGATTATATAAATTATATTAATAGGTAGTCAAATTGAAATAAAATAAAATTTAGTTACCTGTATATTAAACATATAATCCAAAGAACAATAGGTTGTTAAAAAATGTTTAATATGTTAATACATATTTATATCAAATAAATTTCAAATTTTATTTGAGTGGTAAGGAAAGAAAAGAAAAGAAAAGAAAAGAAAAAGGGAAGAACATTGGAAATTTTAAAAAACTATTTTAATGAAGGTAATTAAAACTGTTGGCCTAATGGACTATGCCAAAAGGGGGTTTAGTGAACATTAATTTTAAATTTACATTTAAACTGTCCGAAAGGACTTTTCAAAAGGGCTTGGTATAGGAAAATTGCTATTACAATTTGATTTCGACAATGTCTGACTTTAACATTGAAGTTGTTCAACAGTCCTAAATTAGCCACTGAAATTATTATATGAAAGGTCAATATAACCATTATCAAAAGGAAAAGTAACATAATGAATAATTAAATTATCCATTAATGAGATTTATATTGTAGTCTGATGATGGTAATATTGTACCGAAACTAGTAGCATCATAAGTGTTCTTTAATTAAATTTTCTGTGGTTTGGACTTTGAGTTTTATTGAACCATTGGTTTGGATTTCATACAACCACATTTGAGATATGGATGAGCTCTTGAAGATATTTGGGAATTATTTGAAGCTTTTCGAGATTGTTTCACATACAATCGACACTGGTATAGGATTTTTACGATAAAAAGACGATAATGTAATTTTTAGTTACTTTCCTACTTATCAGAATAAATATTAATTCACTAACCGTAAATACAATTTATCCTCAACAGCTAGGGCAATTTACAGCTAACGGGTTAGCAAAAATTCAAGACGTTGTCAGATCAACTGGTTAAATTCCCCAGTTTGTTTTGACGTTTATTGCAATTCGATTTGAACGAGAATGCCGAAATGGGGGCCAGCTTATTGCTGTAAGAGACGTAAGTAATAGTATCCGCAAGACTGATTTTGATTACTGCGCAAGACAGTTGGCAAACTTCACGTAGCTTCTTCTCATGTGAAACGGAGTGTAAAATCGTCAGTTTACCTTTGTATTTTTGGCATAATATAATTTTCGTCCCTTGAGCTTGAAATATTTCCTTCTCCATCGTTGAAATGACCATGACTGTTTAAGCAAATAACCCTCCTTAATGGAAACCTGCAACAAAACATTAGAATCAATAAAAACCTATTTACACATTCAATGTAGGGGTCTATTAAAATTTAAGCTTACGAGTGAGTATATTATATCGGGTTGGGGTTCATTATTTTAGATTAAAGCACGTTCGTTCTTCGGCGTGGTTGAAATCATTTATGTAGAAAACATATTAAATATAGAAATATAATTAATAGTATAACCAAAGAATACACCAAACAAGAAGAAGTGAAGGCAGCCGAAAATCTTTTGATGTTGGAGGTACAAAAATAAAAAACCTTGAAGAAATGTGAACTACCTGAATCATATTAAATGCTTACAGCTTCACTCGAATCACACCGAGAAAAAGTTTTATTAATAGTTATTTAACCAACAAGTGTATTAATGTGGGCCATTAACAATCGAGATAATTTAACGCACGAGCAGAGCGAGTGCGTTAATGTTCGAGATTGGTAATTGCCCTTTTAATACTCGTGTTAGTTACAAAGCTTTTCCGTCGACAGTTGTTCGTTTTTCTCAATATTTAAAAACTAAAAATACTCATTTGTTTCATAGGTAAGTACTGTCAAAAATAAGTAATGACATTGAAATGTCACAGAGAAGGTCGCCAGTTCAAATGTCACTGTTTTCGTTTTTCTTACATTATATTATTTGGATGTTTCATTGTTTCAACACTAATAATATTATTACAATTTTGTAGAATAATAAAATAAAAACGATATGTAAGTCAAAAACTAGAAGTATTCAATACTAGGATTCATTTTTTGAAACGTTATTGTATGTTTGGTTTCCTACACCACCGATAACTGTCAATATAAATATAATGTATAAGATGTGCGTTGGAGTGCCTGCAGAAAATTGTTGATTAATGTATGTAAATCATGCATCAATGGGAGTTATTAATGTATGATTTTGTCTTATTTTGATAACGTTAATAGCATATGTTAATACACGGTCGACGGAAAATGTATTATACAGCTATTTTTCTATCAGTAGCTACTTCTGCACTTTCCTCGACAATAATCACGTGAAATAGATCATTCAAAAACATTATTTTAACTTACAAGCAAACTTAAAGGTCATTTTATGTTAGACAATGTTGAGAATTGATTAATTGACAGCTGACCTGAACCTAACCCAACCTTGACCTTATCCTACTTCACACCTTACTTCTGTTTTATATAGAGTCAAAGTTGGTATAGTTTGCTCAGCCATCCTTTGCCGTTACGTCATACATTGTCCAGCTTGCTCTCTCATCCATTAAATGGATGAGACGGAATTATGACGTCATTAACGTATTTCTTATCTAAGGTCGACATACATTTTATCTGTTACTTTTGACAATTCGGTTGTCATATTTTGAAAACAGTTCTTAACATATGCCATTGATTATAATTTTGAGGTTAAGTGTAAAATAACATTAGACAAATATAAGACATACGTAAAACAGCAGAATACGTCACCGATTATTATGACATAACGACAAAGGATGGTTGAACAAACTATAATTATGTATTCAAATGTATCTTCCAATTGTCAAGTTGGCAGGCGATAAGCATTTTTGATAATTTCATGTGACAGCGTAAAAGCGGAACAGAAAGGCGAAAAGCAAACGTGCTCCGAATTGTTACTCCGTTTGTTTAAAAGTATTGTCAGAATATTCAAAAGGTTTGTTGAAATTGTATATTATTAAGTTATATTTTGTCAAATTGAATACTGATTATTTTGTATATCGACAGGTACCTTTACATTGTACAAACAAGCATGCTTTGAGATTTCCTCAATTAACATCATATTAACATTTCAATCTCTCGTTTATTCCAAATTCCAAGACATATTTTTCAATCACTTCAATACATAACCACAAATTATCAAACTTAATGACATTTTCATCGTGAAACAGAAACACAAACAATAAATCAAATTGTTAAGAAAATAGAACCTGTTCTATTTTTTTTTACAATTTGACAGGGTAGACAATTTTTAATACAATTTACAAAACTTGAACTAAATATTGCGCAAGAAATTGTCTAGCCTAAAAGGACCTTTAATCTAATTTTGGTCTACAAAGACTGAAAGAGCCCCACTTAATCTAATTTAGGTCTGTAAAGACCATAAGAAAAAGGCCAACATGGGACGCGTTCACTTTGAACGTCAAACGACGTCGGACGCGCCGAATATCGTTCACTTTCGACGTCGAGTGAAATTTTCCAGCGTTCAGTTTGATAAAGATAAACGTCGGGCGACTCGCCATCACGTCCACCTCGAGTACATGGACGAAAGTTGCCGGACTTGCGCGTTGAGAATGTTGCCAATCAGCTGTTTATATTTAACAATTTACAAAATTAGGTGAAATTAATTCGATGGTAAAATGATTCCGAATTTATATATCTCCCAATAATTTGACCTAAATAGAGAGTTGCCTTGATCGTACCAATTCTCGTCTTTCAATTTATGTAGCTCACTTACTGATAGTTGTTATGCCCAAAATTATTGTATAGTTAAATCCATTCTTTCACCAGCTTATAAATTTTTTTAAATGTGATACAAGTTCATTTAGTACCTGAAAACAATAAATTACTAAGGCCCTGCAAGTGGTACAATGAAAGAAACTAGTTGCCTTCATCGTACCAGGGGGCTCCTTGATCGTACCCTGCACAATTCATATGTGGTTAATATCGTATGAAATAAACTACAAATAATAGACTTATGAACATTCTCTTTATTGAATCCCTTAACCCGAGCAAGAGACGTTGCAGTGGGTTCTCGCAAACTGAGTTCTGATGGATGGTGAGCCTTGAATCCCCACATCAGTTATTGTCAATCCAAACATTAGGCTTTTAAGACGTAAGATGTGGTCAAGCAATACTTTTTATACAACTTCCGGTAATGTGGTTTGCTTCCCGATGATCTTGACTTCTCCATTAGCAGAAATATTTGTCTCCTTCAGATGGCGGTTGAAGGAAGGTTTTGGAATGTTATATGTGCGGCAGCAATCGTTGAACCCTATATCTCCGTTCCGAAAAGAAATAAAAGCACGATGCATATCATCTTCGGTCCATGCTCCATATTTCCTTTTTGACATCTAGAACACACACATAGATGTGTATCAGACATTAAAAGTATCGTTTAAAAGTAACCGGTACGATCAAGGAAACCTTAAAATAGCGGTACGATGAAGGAACCTTAAAGTGTTACGACGAAGGCAACTCGTCGTCGTAACGGGAAATATAGAAATCCTAACCCGCAAACAAAACTACGGCGGAAACTGGATGATTTTTCATACTATATCAAGTGTAATAAATAAGTATATGTACTAAAGTGAGTTACTCTTATCGTAAAAGGATCTGTGAGCTTACGAAAGATGGTGAAATATTACATGGAACCAGCCACAAATACATAAACTAATATGAAACATAAACCACTACAAACAAACACGTGTAACTTTTGCTACTGGCTCTCCACAATGGCAAGTATTTATTGTCTCTATTAATAATAATCAATCCTCAATTCCTCACTACCTACGTCAGTACGTCCTACATGGAAAATATAATAATAATTTAGTGGGGTTATGTCAACATCCACAAACAACAAAGAAGCGTTCAGTGCGTTCAGTTAAACGACCGCCCGACGCCCATGACGTCATTTATCCGGTAAGTTACCTTGTCCGGCGTTTCAATGTGAACGCAGCCATGTGTTCGTATGACATATGATGACATAATTTAAAACATGGCGCTTGTAGGGACGGTTTTATGTTTCGCTGCTTGTTGGTGTATTCTACATGTGTTCATATGACATATTATGACGAATAATTTGAAACATGGCTTCTGTGAAGACGGTTTTATGTGAAGTTTCGCTTCTTGTTGGTGTATTCTTTGGTATCTCACAGAAATTCTATAAATTACCCATAAGGTAGCCATTTTAAAATGTCCACAGC
>CAJUYI010004329.1:6222-18951 GCA_910591695.1 Galerucella pusilla
TGGAGGACGAACAGGCGTCAATTGTTCTGGGCGTCGACTTGGTCCTGCTTGAACTGTGACCAAGTTGCCAAGGTCTGGTATTTGCTGATGCTCTTCAGATGGAGAGTCAACTTCATCCTCAAATATCACTTTCTTTTTGTTGATGCGTGACTTGATTAATTGGTCGATGTGACGTTTGAATATAAATCCATCGTCCAATTTTACTGAGTAGTGTAGTTGACCAAATTTCTTCACGACTGTTCCCGGCTTCCACAAGTTTTTGTGATTTCCGTAGTAGCGTGCTAAAACTCGGTCTCCCACACTTAAATATCGTGCTGGTTTGGATGGTGTTGCTGGTTGCACTACTTTGGTCGGTTTCAGGGCGTCCAATTGTGTACGGATCTGCCGGTGGAGGAACTCTTCTGAAGGTGTCTTTCCATTGGCAAGTGGAGTGGCCCTGTAGCGAAAAAGTATTTCTCGAACTTTTTGTTGAATGGTCAGTGGTTCGTCTTTCATGGCCGCTAATTTGTGTTTTAGCGTCTGGACGTTACGTTCTGCTAATCCGTTGGTAGAAGGATGTCCCGGTGCTATTTGCTTGTGAAAAATCCCAGCTCCCTTGCAGAAGTCTGTGAAAGTTTCACTCATGAAAATTGATGCGTTGTCAGATACGATGACTTCTGGAAATCCGTATCGAGCGAAAATGTTTTTCAGTATTTCAATAGTTATGAAAGATGTTGGAGCTGATTTTATAGGTTCGATTTCTGCCCATTTAGATTTTGCGTCTGTTGTGTCCCTTTAATAATTTGATTAAGGATTTAGGAGTGAAGTTTAGAAATAAAGGTAGCCGGTTCACTTGATATATTTTATTTACACTATGTATCTATTAATGGCTGTGTCCCACATACAACTGATGTACTCCCCACTAGGCCCATATCGGCGCAAGCGCAATACTTAAATATGAATATATTACAATACCTCCCCTCTACAAAGAAAAATTACTCGTATATACATAAAAAAAATAGTTAATTTAACTTAACGACAATATTATAAGATTAACCTATCAATCGGTTTGACATTTCTTTTTGGGCGCAAATTTTCCACTTGCACAGGCGCACTTTCTACAATTTCAATGCTACCCTCACTATTCTCACTAATGACACTATTACTAACATTATTTACAATATTTACATTATCGTTATTAGAAACTTCAACTGAAACAGTTTCAACCTCTTGCTTTGTTTCGTCAGAGGTAAAAATTGGGCTACATAACCTCGATTTAATCTGATTCAGATGACGTTTCCAAATGGCATTGTTTACCTCAGGTATTTTAACTAAGTAAGTAGTTTTACCAATTCGCTTAAAAATATTACCTTTAATCCAAGTAACCTTATTAGAATTTCTATAATCTTTAACAATAACTTTATCCTCATTCTTAAATTCTAAATACCTTTTTCCCTTGTGATATTCTTTTTGTTTATTTTGTTTATTTGTAACATAATTTTTTAAAATGGTATTTTTACATTTATTTTCAGGTAACAAAATATCAAATCTCGTGCGTAATTTCCTTCCAAACATAATATTACTAGGACTTTGCCCTGTTGTAGAATGCACCGTATTTCTAAAATCGAATAGAAAATTGTTTATACATTTATTTACATCTATATTTTTATTTTTACCCAATGCATTTTTAATAGAATTTTTTATAGTTTTAACAGCATTTTCTGCTTGTCCATTGGAAGAAGGGTGAAATGGTGGAGAAGTACAGTGTTTAATATTATTCAAGGATAAAAATTCTTGAAATTCTCTAGAGGTAAATAGTACCATTATCAGAAACTATTTGGCGTGGTAGGCCAAATCTTGCAAAACAACTACGCAATACATTAATAGTTGCAGTAGAAGTTATAGATGTCATTGGGTAAACCTCGATCCATTTAGAGTGTGCGTCCACAATTATAAAAAAATACCTATTTAGAAAAGGACCCAAAAAATCTATATGCAGTCTGGACCATATTTCCTGTGGCCAAGTCCAAGTGTTTAATACAGCAGCGTTGGGACTTTTTTTATAAATTGTGCAATTTTCACAAGAACTACAAAGTTTCTCGATATCTTTATCTAGTTTTGGCCACCAGAAGTATGATCTAGCTAAACTTTTCATCTTAACAATTCCCATATGAGAGCGATGTAAATCATTTAAAATTAAATTCCTCAATTTTTGTGGAATTATCAATCTATTATTCCAAAGTAAACATTCTTGTTCAATACTTAGATCATTTTTGATTCTGTAAAAATCCTTTAGGTTTTCCTCAATTTTATTAGGCCACCCTGTACGAACATATTTAATAACCTGCGCTAAATGTTTATCTTGAGTTGATTCTTTTTGAATTAGTTTAAAATCAATAGGAAAATTTTCATTATTTTCAAAATAATTTATAAAATTTATATCTACTGTATCATTTACTAGGTTTTGTTCAGGCAGAGGTAATCGTGATAAGCAATCCGCATAATTTTTATCGGATGGTACAAATTCTACATCATATTGATAATTTGATAATATGACGGCCCATCTGCGCAAACGGTTAGCTGCAAATTGAGGAATACCTTTCCCTGGATGAAAAATCGAAACGAGTGGTTTGTGGTCGACAACCAACGTGAAATGCCTAGCAAACAAATATTGGTAAAATTTACCTAGACCAAAAATAATAGCAAGTCCTTCTTTTTCAATTTGTGAGTAGTTAGCTTCAGCGGCTGATAAAGTCCGAGAAGCATATGCAATAGGCTTCTCGGTACCATCAGTATAAATATGTGTAATGACCGCCCCGATGCCATAACTTGATGCATCGGTAATTAACCTTAATGGTAAGTCCGGGTCATAATGCACAAGGATTTCCGCAGATATCAATAAATTTTTTACTTTATTAAAAGCTCTATCACAATTTATTGACCACGCCCACTCCACGTTATTTTTCAAAAGATTATAAAGGGGAAACAAAATTGAAGACAAGTTTGGTACAAATTTTCCATAATAATTCACTAAACCTAAGAATGATTTTAATTGTGTCACATTTTGAGGAATCGGGGCATCAGTAATGGCTACTATTTTATCTTCGCAGGTATGCAAGCCGTTTTTATCGATATTAAATCCTAAGTAACTAATTTGAGTTTTAAAAAATTCACATTTATTTGAGGCAATTTTTAGCCCGGCATCTTGTAATTTATTTAAAACAATATTTAAATTTGAAATATGTTCCTCTCTATTTTTCCCGGTTACTAATATGTCGTCAAAAAAAACTATCACGCCCTCTATACCGTGTAATAACGATTCCATCGTCTTTTGAAACTTTGCTGGCACACAAGCAACCCCGAATGGCGCTCTGGTATATCTATAAAGGCCTTTGTGAGTTGTAATAGTAACTAAATCTTTAGACTTATCGTCTAAACACACTTGTGTATATGCATTAGCCAAATCTAATTTACTAAAATGTTCGCCCCCCTGCAATTTCACAAACAATTCTTCAATACGTGGCACTGGATATTGATCAATTTCTATAACTGGGTTTATTGTAATTTTAAAATCCCCACATATCCTAATTGTACCGTCTTTCTTCAATACTGGAACGATCGGTGTACCCCAATGACTAAAATCAATAGGCTCGATCACTCCTAATTTTTGTAATCTATTTAATTCTATCTCGACTTTCTCCTTCATTGCGAACGGAAGAGGTCGAGCACGATAAAATTTCGGGGTAACATTATCAGATTTTAAATTAATTGACATCGTACATTTAGTAAAAGTGCCTAACCCCGGCTCAAAAACTTGTTTATACTTTGATAACACGCTTTGCCAATCTTCCGTTGTATTTACATAATGATTCTCTACAATATTTAATTTAAAAATATTAAAGAAATCGCGACCTAATAAAGGTGGACCAGTAGCACCCTTGATTACATAAATATCTAAATTATTTTTTTTATTTTGATACGTCACTACGCAACTAAAATATCCTAATGGAGCAATAATTTCACCATTATACAAATGAAAAATTTTGTTTGTTTTATTAATAATCAAATGCTCAAAATTATCTTTATAAAATAAATCAGAAATCACCGAAAAACTAGAACCAGTATCTAAATTAAAAGTAAAAGGAATTCCTTCAACAAAAACATCTACTAAAATCGGATTAACCTTGTAATCTAAAGTAAACAAAGAATAGTCATTAAAATCGACTGGTTCTAAATAATGCTGAGTATTTACGGAATTCGAATGTTTATTATTTGTTCGTGATTGTTTTTGCCGGCACACAGGTGCTAAGTGTCCTTTCTTTTTGCAAACATGACAAAAACAATTACGATAAGAACACTTATCTGCTGTATGATTTTTCCTACCACAAACGATACACTTCGGTACGTTTAAGTTGCCGGTAGAGGCGCTGGCTTGTTGCAACGGTGTCGTGGAGGTCTGCTGTTGGTTGACTCTGCCCCTCTGTCGTGCCTTTGCATATGCGTAATGCAAATCCGGCTCCTTCTTGATAAATTTGTCCAAGTTTGAAAACGAAGATGGCTGAACCACCGATTTTGCAGCCGCAATTTCTACCGCCTTTTCGAAAGTTACATTAACTTTTTCTTCAAGTAACCTATCTTGCACCGCACCTCTGTCGTAACCCACTACAAAAATATCACGTAGCACCATTTTTAATTCGGCCGGTTCAAATTGACATGATGCCGCCATTTCTCGAACTCGCGCTGACCACTCTTTAGCACTTTCGTTCGACACTTTTCTCGCGGTGTAAAATTTGTAACGAGCCGCGAATACACTACCTGTAGGCTTAAAATGATCTGTTATTAGCTTACTTAACTCTTGATAATTTTTACTCTCAGGCTCTGTGGGTAAGCACATGTTCGACACTAATTTATATGCTTCTTCATTTAAACAATTCAAAAGGATAGCAGCTTTACGTTTTTCATCTTTAATGTCGTTAGCGAGGAAATAATTATCGATGCGCTTTTTGAATATTGACCATTCCGAATTTGCGGGGTCAAATTCACGCAAATGTCCAATATGGGAAATATTTTCTGCTGCCATCTTTAATTTTATTTGCTGTCGAAAAAAAAAAGATAAAACTTCACACACTTACGTAGGTTCACTCGTCGCCACTGTTGTGTCCCTTTAATAATTTGATTAAGGATTTAGGAGTGAAGTTTAGAAATAAAGGTAGCCGGTTCACTTGATATATTTTATTTACACTATGTATCTATTAATGGCTGTGTCCCACATACTACTGATGTACTCCCCACTAGGCCCATATCGGCGCAAGCGCAATACTTAAATATGAATATATTACAGCGTCGATTGCCAATAAAAAATGATGACCTTGAAACGGTCCAGCGTAGTCGATGTGAATACGTTGCCAGTTTTCTTCCGGTGTTTCCCAAGGATGAAGAGGTGCTTTTGATGGGCTGTTTTTCATTGTCGCGCATGACTCGCAGGCCTTGACTAGTTTCTCAATGTCTCTATCGATTGACTTCCAGTAGACAAGGCGTCTTGCCAATGGAGTTCTTCAAGGACTGCAGGTTGTAATGATGAAGGAATCACTACTCTGGAGCCTCTGAATACAATGTCATGATCGATGATAAATTCAGAGTCAGCAATGCGGTTGTTACGGAGATTGAATAATGTTGCAGAAAGCTCTGGGTCTTTCGTTGTCTCCAGGCGTAGCGATTGATAGGTCAGTAAAGGGGTTGATATCATAGAGACAGATGATACACATAACTGATGTACTTCTTCGTTGATGGAACTATATGTATGAGGACTTGTAAATATAGGTGCTCTCGAGAGACAGTCGACATTGGTATTTTCACTACCTTTCTTGAAAACAATTTCGTAGTTGAATCCAGAAAGAAATGCAGCGTATCTTTGCAATCTGGCTGATGTCATGAGAGGAAGTTTTGCTCTTTGATGGAAAATTCGTTCAAGGGGTCGATTATCGGTGATCAATTTGAATGGTCGGGCAAAAAGATACTGATAGAAATGATCAATTGCGAACACTATAGCTAATGCTTCCCGGTCAAGCTGTGAATAATTCTGCTCAGCTGAGGTCAACGATCTTGACGCAAAAGAAATTGGTTGCTCCTGACCATTTATAACGTGAGACAAAATGCCTGTTATCAGTTACTTGATCGGGATTGAGACCGATGTTGATTATGATGTCTTGATTTGATATCAGTTTGTGAGCGGCTACGAAATTTTGAACGATTTCTTTGGCTTGATTCAATTTTAATAATGTCCACGGTATCTGCTGGTTTCTGAGCAAGAACTTTTGAATCAATTTTAGATGTTTCTAGGGCAATGGCTTTCTTTACAAGGCTATTAAAGTTTAAGGAACTGGACTGTAGAAGTTGTTCTCGGATGCTGTTGCCCTTCAATCCTCTAATGAATTAAGCTCTGAGAAATATATCGGCAATGGACGTCTTGCATTCGCATGGTGAAACGAAGTCACAATCTGCCAACTCACCTCGAAGCACTGCTATAAAGTCAGGAATTGACTGTTGATCGCCTTGATAAATTGATCGAAATTGATGTTGGGCAACAAGAACATTTTTCTTAGGTGAAAGATGGATATCTAACAACCCAATAAGTTCATCATAACTCAATTGTGTTGCTTTTCGGGGTGCAGCAGGAGCGGAGACCATTGTGAAGTTGTTAGCTCCTAATGAATTCAGAAGAAGTCGTGCACAGTAGGGTTTATTGTTCAGAACATTTTTCATTTCAAGATAATTTTCAAATCGTTGTTTGTAATTGCGAAAGAATTCTCTCTTTGAATCATAAGAGTCAAAATTAGGAAGCAGAGCTGTGTTTACGACTGGCATGACATTTGATTCATCACTTACCCTTTCTAGCGGAGGGGAAGGTGAGCTAGGCTGCTGAGAGTGAATCTGGGAAACAAGCTGTGTAATCATGCTTTGTTGAAACTCCATGAAACGTTGAAATTGATCAGGATCCATATTGACGATGGCAATTTAAATCAGCAATTAAAACTAAGAACGATTACAGATCGGAGAGAATGTTGATAATTGTCGTCTTACTTCGCAAATTTTAGATGTTCCACACTCGTCGCCAAAACTATTGTGACCGAGGTAGTATGATTGATATTGATGGACGAAAACTGATATATATATATTACAAAGAATTCACATGTACAGTAGAAAAAATTGACCTTTACCCTGACGTCACTAACAATGAACAGTAGTAAACAAAAACTTTATATACCTCATCCTTTTCTACTGACAGTAAAAACACATCATACAATATACGTACACTTGTCTTTAAAACAATGACATACGTTCTTATGTAACTCTAATGATTACTTCCAAATGTTGAAAAGCGATAGCACCAAAAACGATTAATCGGTTGTATTCATAAGAATTTATTTTGACCTCTTATGACAACTGTCATTATTTTGATACATCGAGTTTTGTTCAAATCGTTCCATCATTTGCATTCAGATGAATTCTATAAAATCGGTTTTTTTCAAAACCTTCAATTTATTATTTTTATTCCACGATAAGTACAGAATTTTCTGTTTCGAATTTAATGAATATTTCCAACTTAACCTCACTTCTTAGACGGTGGCTGAACAAGATAAACAAGCAGTCAACGTATTCACGCACACGACAAAGTAATTGTAGCCATTTTTGACTCATTGATTGATTTCGCGAGGTTAGTTGGTATGACGTCAGGGTAAAGGTCAATTTTTTCTACTGTATATCTACATTCAACATAATTATAATTGTCAGATTGACAGTACTATATCTAACTAACTACTACTACTTGATAAACTATCACTAGTCACTACATACACCCATGCTCAATCCCTTAGGAGATGAGATGGAATAAAAGGATGTAGTCTTGCCAGGATCACCCTGTGCGACCCTTGGAAGCTGGTGCCGATAACCAGGCAATACCTACGTTTAGCAGTAGGATTTCTGACTAGCCACTGTCAACTAAGGAAACACCTCCATACTATGGGGCTAGTGGACATACCTCTATGCAGGATGTGTGAACAAGAAGATGAAACTGTCAGGCATGTCTTATGCGAGTGTCCGGAGTTATCGTCAATAAGAGAATGTGTGTTCGGTGAGTCTTCGCCTACACCTGCCGATATAAAGGAGATGTCTCCTAGTGACCTGTCCACCTTCCTGGGAAGGACAGGATGGACGATGACCTAGGAGGACAACTCTTCGGGAGGATGTACAATGGGTCACATGTGGTCTAAGTCCTGTGAGCCTACACCCACCCTCCTTACTCTACAGATACAGAATACTCGTGTAAGTTGGCATTCAGCATTCAGAAATGCAGAGTTTCCAGCACCTATTCTTTTGGCTATTAGACCAATACTTAGGTCTTGAGAATGTCCTGATAAGACTTGTTTGACGGCTACACTTCATTTGAGGTCAATTGGCCAGCTACGTTTCAGTCTTCTGCTGCTTGGTTCTTATGTTAAAGGCTATAGTAGTAGATTAGGATAGGTGTTTAGCTTTAGGTAGTGGTTGGGAATTCTTTACTGCTTGGATACTGTGGTCTTGATGGATCAATTTGTTTGTGACGAACCATGGTGCATAAACTAGTGTTCGAAGGATCTTAGATTGTACTCGTTGTATGAGAGCAATAATAGATTTGCTGGCGCATCCTTATAACTCTATTCCGTAGGTCCAGATGAATATGATGACTACCTTATATTATTATATTAGTACTTTACTTCGTAGTAAGACCGGCGAGTGTAGTTCTCGGAATATTAGGTTGATCTGCTTTCGTTTCTATGCTAAGTTCCCTCCAATTGAGATTAGAGTCTTAGTGTAATCCCAGATGCTTGAGCAAGTTGTATTATTTTCTCTTAATGTTTAAAACAACACTAATCCAACACTAATAAATCTCCTTAAATCATATCTATCGGATCGACCGCAATTTGTAAAATGTCTTGGTTATAATCCAACGGTTTTTTATCAAACCTCTGGAGTACCTCAGGACTCTGTCTTGGGGCCACTTCTTTTTATTTTATATGTTAATGACATTCTGTTTCAAATTGATGTAAAAGCTTTGTTGTATGCTGACGATCTCAAGTTGATTCACAGAATCGATTCTATCCATGATTGCATTAAACTCCAAAATAATGTCGAACTACTAAATAACTGGTTTATAGAAAATGAGTTGTACCTAAATGTCAGTAAGTGCAGTGTCATGTCTTATTGCAGGAAGAAGCTAGGCATTGTGTTTCAATATAATCTAGATAACTCGGTATTGGTACGACCTGATCTAATTAAAGATCTTGGTGTTTATTACGATCCTAAACTAACTTTCAATGCGCATATTGATAAAATCACTGCAAGCGCTTATCGCATTCTCGGATCCGTAATTAGAAACATGAGACTATTTAAATCTTTTACTACAATGAATTTACTGCTTTCTGCATTTATACGGACCGAACTGGAATATGGCAGTGTTATATGGAATCTTACTTATAATATACACATTTCTGCAATCGAACGTATCCAGAGGCGCTTCTTTAAGTCAGCATGTTTCATTCTGGATGGTTTGTATCCGGCGCGGAATATATCGCAGCAGCAGTACTTTTATGATCGATTCGGTGCACACAGTCTGCTGAGAAGGCAGTCAATGTACTCTGTAATATTTTTATATAAAATTATACACCAGAAATTAGACTGTGATGATCTAGTTGCCATGTTAGATTATCATGTTCCTAGGTTTAATTCCCGAAATAATCACCTGTTTTTTCAAAGAACTTATCGAACTAATATATACAAATCTTCACCTCTACAGTTTCTAATTGAAAATTATTCTAATATAGAAAAATCTGTTGACATTTTAAACTGCAGCCAATCATCAATTAGACGTTATTGTTTAGAAACCTAAATCTATCTCAGATGCGAAACAGCTTTTAATAACTTTTTTTTCTCTTTTATTCTATTGGTGCTAGTCCAATTTATGATATATGTGTAGTTTGAGCATACATAATTATTGTAATGTTTTCTTATATATTGTGATAGTTTTTTTTGTAAATTATCGTATGTTATTTATCTAACTACTACTAACCTTATCCTGTAAATTGGGTATCTCCAGTAGGATATTGTAAATAAATAAATAAATAAATAAACTAAAAATATTTGTAGTCATTGTTTTCGTATTTCTTGAATTAGTTTTTGGATTTTTCAACACTAATAATTTTCAAAGTTTTGTAGTATAATATGATAAAAACGATGGGTAATGAATGATTTTGTCCAACTTCATATAACTCAAAAGCGCACGCTGGAAAGAAAAAGACATTCCATCACTCTGTTTCATCTATCATCAAAACTGGTTGAAGGTTGTGCTATAATGTACTCACTTCATCAGAATCATATCTATGGGTGTGTTATTCTCTGAACATTTTTTCATCAATTTATAGATTTGTGGGTTGGCTAGATAAGTTAATTTATACTGGAAAAATATATACTTGAATTATATTCACTCACCTGAAAGTTGAACACCGACGGAAATACCTTAAGAGACTTCGTATTTTGAATTTTTAAGGTGTCTATTTCACGTAGTCCTTCAATTGGAAGAAATGTAATCGCTGTACCGGAGAGGTCACTGGAAAAAAGTTTGAAATTATTATCAAAATAGGTGACAACAGCATATAAGAAACTTTTTTATTATTAGTTTTACAAAAAACATTCACATTTTAGTCCTTCCCGACCCGAGGCACAAGAGAAATTAGGAATTTTACCCACGGTACACTACTCATTTCCACCTCAAATAAGAAATTTTCACCCACGTCTCACCGTTCTCTTAAATCCTTGTATTTTCATGCAATGCAACGTGCTTTAGGTTTTAATTCTAATTTAACTTGTGTTGATTTGTTAATTTGAAATGTGATTACCTACAAGTTAATGTTATTGATGGTGGAAAGTTATTTTTACTTGGGATACTTTGTGAAACAAGCGGTTAAGCAGAAACAACTTCAGGTTTGTTTCCTTATACCTCAGAGCCCTTAAGTTATTTTACGCAAGAGTGGGACATGAACAGATTTTCAATTAAGGGATGTCAATAGAAAAATCAATTTTCAAAACTGCAAGAATAAACTGGACAAGACGATGTTGAATATAAGATTCAAAAGTATGAAGTTATAAGGAAACTGTGATGTTACTTCATTGTTTCGAAGTCACGAGTCTTGTTGTCAGATTTTCGAATAATGGTTTGCGGTTGGAGGTGAGGATGTCGCTACTGTCACATTTTTTACATTTCCACTACTGGAAGATATGTATTAATTGTGAATTTGTTGTATTCTTTAGTCCGTGCTCCGTGATTAGGCTTTTTCAGCTCGCGGACGGAGAACATATACCTTCATTGATTCATACGTTTGGGTTGTGCTCAACAACCCAGGCATTTGAACTAAATCTTTGTACCATTACCCATGTTATCTACCTACACCTATTCCAGAAGCTGCGTGTCTTCTATATGGGCCACCAGTTTATCTGGACGGATCTTCAGTAGTTGTGATGGTTGTGTTATTTCCACTCCAAAGTGCTTCTGTCTGAGTCATTGGTAAGTTCTCACAGAAGCAGAGTATATGAGTAGGTGGTTCATTCACACACTCACATATTCACATTCTTTGCACATAGGTTCACTAACTTGCTTCCTTAGAGTACAGTCACCAGGTCGGTAACTGTCTTCAAATTCTTCTTACCCAGTTTCAACAGCCTGGACGAGAGTTCCTTGTCTAACCTATTCAGTGAACTCTTAGTATGGAGGTGTCCTTGTGTCATCCTCCATTTGAGTTGGTGTTCCGTAGCTAGCCAGTTCTCGACTTCCGCTCTTATGTAGTCCTTTGTGATTCCACAAAACGGCTCCGGACCTGTGAAGGCTCCTTTAAAACCTTCTTAAGTAAGCTGGTCTGCCATTTCATTTCCTGCAATTATCTCATGTAACGGCAACCATATTAGAGACATTTTGTTGTCTCTTGCCAGCATGTTGAGGGATTTCTTACAGTTTTCCACCAGCTTATACCTAGTTGTTGGATTGCTTATAGCTTTAACCCTTTACAGAAAGAAAACGAGATTTTTATGAAAATTATTTATTACAGTATATTAATGAAACAAATTAAACCAAAATAAACAATGCTGATACTGGAGTATGTCCTGCAGGATGTGGTATCCTCAAGATACCAGTAGGAACATAGAGTAACAAAAAATTCAATGTTGAAATAGCTGAACTGATGAAAGGGTCACGTAATTCATCACGTGATGACTAATAATCTCTGTAACTGGGCATTTTTTTCATATCCATTAATAAATTAACCCCAAGAAACGTTTTCACTTCGCCTTTTGTCGTAGGCGTAAATCCATCTCCACCGTGTTTTTGAATTTAATTGGTTTGAAATACAATCAGATGAATTAGATCCTCAGAAATAGTTCCAAGAATACATCTGTGGGACTCTCTGCAGAATTTGGAATATTTGGGCCTGTAGTTCCAATAAATGGATTCGTTTCTGTTACATAACGTTTTGGGTTCAAAATATAGAGTTATTTCGCTTTGCTAGCCGTATCGCTAGTGGTACATCGTCTTCACTATCGGATTCCGAGACTTGAGTATTTAGATTCGCGGTTGCTCCATCCTGATAGTTATTTTTGTCTTCAAACACAGTATCCATAATCTCAATATCGAAGACATCTTGATTATTTTGTTGCCTCAATTCTTCA
>CAJUYI010004330.1:0-18950 GCA_910591695.1 Galerucella pusilla
TGCCTAATACAAATTTATCGGTGAGAAAAATGTGTTTTCGAACAGAGACGTTTAAGAGTTTACATAGGCTAAATGGTACGTACTAAAGCCGACAAAGTAGCAGCTATCTTAATAATTGATGAATCTAGAATGAATCTTCTTGGAGCGGAACGTTTATTTAATGAGAGATACCCAGATCGCCCTATCTCGAGAACTTATTTGAGGGAGCTTCTTCACAAGTTTGAAGCAACAGGTAGTGTTCAAGATGCCAAACGATCTGGTCGACCAACATTTAGTGATGATAAAAAAATTGATATAGTTGCTGAAATGGTAGTAAACCCTACTTCCTCTTCAACTAAAGTTGCGTCTATCTGTGAAGTAAGTAAAAGTACATTACAGAGAGTGTTGGCTAAAAATAAATTCCATCCATAAAAGTTAAAAATGGTGCACCACCTTTCGGATGACGACCCCGACAGAAGACTCGAATTCTGTGAATGTATGACAATTAAAATTGGTCAAAACCCACATTACACAAAAACAATTTGTTTTAGTGACGAAAGTACTTTTTGCCTCAATGGAAATGTGAATACACAAAATGTAAGGTACCTATTGATGTGACACAAATCCTCACACCTTTCGTGAACAACATACCCTATTTCCAGAAAAAGTCAATGTTTGGGCAGGTATTTTGGGAAACCACATAGTTGGTCCTGTCTTCCTAAATTCAAATTCAAGCGGTGAAGTGTATCTGGAGATGTTACAAAATGCAATTGAGCCGTTAATTCTTGAAATTCTGGAAGATAATCCAGATGAATTTGGCCATCTGGAAATAACATTTCAACAAGATGGTGCTCCTGCACATTATTATGGTTCAGTAAGACGTCACCTGGATGAAGAATATCGAGGTAGATAGATCGGCCGGCGAGGTCCTAAAGAATGGCTACCTCGGTCACCAGATCTGACACCAATAGATTTTTTTCTATGGAGGTACTTGAAATCCAAGGTTTATACTACGGCACCAGATAGCATTGGCGTTTTGAAAGAAAGTATTATTGAAGAATGCAATGCAATTTCAGCTGACACATTCGAACGAGTACGACAAGAGTTTACTAATACGATGTATTACTGTCAGGAAGTAGACGGAGCACATTTCGAACACTTGCTATAAGAATCTATTGTTCATATTTTATTAATTTAATTTAAAAAAATAATTTCAATATTTTTGGTATTTATTCAATTTATCCGTCAAAATTAGTTTAAACCCAAAAAAATTGATATGGTTATGTAGCCAATTTCAATGCCTTTCAAACGAGATATCACTTGCCATAAGGTCCTATTTAAAATTATTGGCCAGAGTGGCACTGTGACGTCATCTATTACTATTACGTCACCTGTTACCATTTTATTAATGTAAGTGTAGCCGTTCCAATGATACGAGGGAGGGAGGGGACTTTTGAATAGCACTGTATATCAGGAACCTAATAACTCTTCATATCACATCAGAGTGAGAAAGGAAGGAATTTCTCCGGTGAAACTTGATTGTCATACGAACACGTTGAGGGGGAATAGGAAGAAGAGCTTCTGATTGGCTATTTTGAATAATGTTCGCTATGAAACAGCAGCCAAAAAGACGTTCTAAGGCTGAGCGGTAGTGCCTTAGGAAGAAGTGATAAATTTATGAAAATTTGGATTGAAATGCTGGAAATAAGTCGCCCTAAAGCCAGAAAGGTTTAATAATAACTTTGAATAAACAAAAAAAATATTTAGATAGTATTCATTATAATCCCTAATCATTTAATTCCAATCCATACATATTTGGAATAAGATTGCTTTTTGCTAATTGATCGCTCTTTAAATAGTTGATTAGATTTATTTAAGCTGTAAATAGTAGCTTTGAAATTATCAGACTTCCTTTAACGTGTACAACAACAAAAATCGATATTCTATTAATAAGCTTTGAATAAATTATAAACGAAGTTTTTCAAATACTGACGTGGAACTGTAGTTAGTATATACATAATTTTGTTTTAAATAATTTAGTTTTTTTTTTAAATAAAGGATCTTCAGAAATAATTGCATACAGTTCTCGCTTGTGAGGTATTCTCAATGTCTAAATCATTTAATTGGTTGTTGATTTCAGTTAGGTACAAAATGTTTCTTTGCAGCAAACTTGCTGCAAAAGATATTGCAGCTTCTTCAACCTTCAGATGTTGAATCAGACTCGCTGGCAAGAAAAATACTGTCAAACAGTGGCTCATAAGTGAGATAAAATTTATTTATTGCGTTAGTATGTCATCTACAATGAAACATGAATGTACTACTGTAACTTGAATCTTAATAAAAATTTTAGACTCCATTTTAAGGATGCTGGGTAGTGGAGAAAAAGAATGGACAAAGATATTCAAGACATGTATAAGGTACCATGCATTACAAGTATGATTCAAGCACAGCGGCTTTGATGGTTAGAAGAAAGAAAAAGGGACGACCCAAGAAAAAATGGATGGTTGCAGTTAAAGTGCAACATACCACGTTGGCCTCTCCGCTGTGACTCAAGAGCAGCAGAAAAATATTAGATTAGATTTTAGTGATATTCAAGCATATTTATGCTATATTAGCGGTCACCACACGAAGTTTTATCACATTTTTTTAGTGAGCATTTACAGGTAGTGGAAGACTTTTTTTAACACATCTTCTCAACTACATGGTTAATAGAAGCCTCTTAGCTTATCTTCTCTGCTGGACAGTTAATAGAAGACTCTTAGCACATCTTCTCTGCTGGACAGTTAATGGAAGACTTCCAAAAAATAGCGCCAGAAAGAAAATTGCCGGTTATAAGCAACCCTGATTTGCTGAATTCTAAACTGGAAGTGGGGCAAATAATTTACGGTCAAATTCTTTAATAGTGGTTAAAATGAACACGTGTCCCACATCAAACAGAAAAGCGGCGTAGAGACATCAACAGAAAAGGCCATAAATCTTAGAACAAAGGGTGGGATGGGTGCACTTTGGAAAAAATTTTGTTTTCATTTTTCATTTTTTTTTGGAACGGCGGAACGTAGAAAAGAGGTTTTAGCGATATTCGTTTTATAGACAAAGGCGTAGAAAAAGGGTTTGGAAAAAAAGTTAATGATAGAAGTAGGTACAAAAAATAACAATAGATATTCTATCGTTACAAAAGAAGACTTGAATCAGTTAGGAATAGATCGAATAAAATGGAGAAATATAACAAAAAAAGTAGAAGCTATGGGCCTGTGAGACCTAACACGCTCTACTTTAATATATATATATTTCTACAAATTTAATCAATTTTTACCCTGAAAAATCACCAAATTATTATCTCGTTTTGAAAGGACTTGCAGCTGCTTTTCTACCAAATCCTATTTGAAAGCTATTTTTATTTCCTGATGCCGTATCATGAAATAGGATCCAAGTTAAGTCCAATAACTATATATTTCGACGCCAAAATCCTCTTTATATATAGAACGTAATATATTTTATATCAGAATTTTTCGCCACATACACTGTTTACTAAAAAGATCGTTGGAAGCTTTGCAATAATCCCCAATAATAACATGGGAAATGGAAAAATGTTTTTCCTACGACCACATAGGAAAGTGACATATATCGCGCTGACTAGTTCTATGGAAAGTGACCTTTATTCATACGCGTACGGAAAAAAATCTTATCCGTACGTGTGCGGATAAAAAAGCTGTCAAATTGAATGTTGAAATGCTAGTCTTTTTACTCCGCAAATTAATATGTATATGTGAAATGCCTATTTCCTAAGTTGATTTGTCCATATAATAATATAATATAATCTATTTATTTCAAAATTTTAAAAAAAATACCGAGCCCGGACTCGAACCACCCTACTGCTTGTCAAAAATCGAGCCCACGGATGCCTAGACAGCTCGGCCATCCCACTGTTGTAGCTTATGGTTCTTGTCCAAGATACTAATAAGCGCTAAGGAAATATACACAACAGTTTATTTATTCTCCAAAATAAAATGTGTTTATATCGACATTTATTGGACTTTCATGTTATTAAAACAATAAATATCCGTTTTCAATCATTTGAACAATGAATCCTTAAAAAAGCTAGTTAATACTTTCAATCTCCTACAGGTAGGCAACAAGTTAAATATTAATTCTAACTTTTTTATAAAGGTACTTTTTTCCATTGCATAAAAATCACAATTTTCTGGGCCAATTTCAAAGGTAAGTAATCAAAACCATATAAAGTATTTACAAATACACATATGTAAAACCTCTCACATCTACATAAAAAAGCAAGATTATACATGCCTAATTTGGTAAAAGTATATCGCGTGGTCGTAGGAAAAATAGTGTACATAACTTGTGCGAAAGTGATTTTTCACACTCGTGGGATTGTCTCACTCGGCTGCGCTCGTGAGACAATACTTCCCACTCGTGTGAAAAATGTAACTTTCCGCACACGTTACGTAATATAATATACTGTAATATTCAATATTATCAATGAAAGTATAGTGATGATGATAATTATGGTTACAATCCCCGCACAAGATCCTTATAACCACCAAGTATAATACTTGTCCGATCCACTATTGGGAAAAGTAGAATTCGATAGATGGCGCTCTGAAATGTCAATGTCATCTAATCAACGAGTAAAACAAATCAGCTGCCGTATAAGCTTTTTGATATTTAAGTGGTTTTATTTTGCTGTTTTCGTTATTTTCAGTGTGTGTTTTGTAAAACTTTTGCTTTTTCTTTGATTGTGCTTTAGTATTTTGTGTTGTTAAACTAAATTTTGATTCTTAATATTTTTATTTTTGGAGTGATAGGTATGGTTGGTATTTGTAAAAAGTACAACAAGCCTTCAATTAACTGTTTAGTTTTAGGTCTGATTTCTTATTTTTATTTTATTTTTGATATAGTCATATCTACAAAAGTTGCAGGTAGGTTTGTATTGAGTAATATTTTAAATCTTTAATACCGACTTATTTTCTCTTTGATCTGCAATGAAATCAAAAAATAGAATAACATAACCTTTTTCCTAATATCTCTGATTATACCGGGTGGTGAATGGTCGGACGGGAATCCAATGGAAAATCATAAACTCTTAAATTCCTGCTTCCCAAATCATTTTAGGTGAAAACTCAATAGGAACGTTTCTTTAAAGAATTAAATACTGCATCAGATGAGACTATTAAAAGTATTTTTCAGCTTTTGGTAGTTGAAAAAATTGACCAATTTATTTACCATTCTTGTACAGCATCAAGACAGCAATGATATGTCAAAATGACTAAAATATTTAGAAGTCAAATCATTCAAATAGTCAAAAAAATAGAAAACAAAGTTATTTATTGTTAAATAAATACAAACGCTAAATAAGTTACAATAAATGCTCAAATAAACCACCGTTTTGGGCTAAACAATATCCTAATCTATCATAAAACTCTCGTCGAACATTTGCTAGAATGCGAGGCGTTATTTTTGCACATTCTTCTCGGATGCCTGTCTTTAATGCCTCTAAATCTGGAAACCTTACCGTGCCGTAAATTTTGGATTTTACATCTCCCCAGAGATAAAAGTCATTTGGGGGAAGATCTCCAGATCTTGGGGGCCATTTAATAAGACAATTTGGTCCTATCACACAGTTATTAAAACAATTATTGACAAATTCTTTCACTTCACGGCTGTTGTGAGCAGGACAACCGTCCATTTGAAACCAAATTTCTTCTTCTTCGGGAGCTACTTCTGCGAGTGCTGGTAAAATTTCTTGTTGAAGCAAATCCAAAAACCTTCCTGAGTTTAGATTTTCCTCGTAGAAAAAAGGTCCAATAAGATGATGCCCCAGTATTCCTGCCCAAACATTGATTTTTTGGTGATATTGAGTACGAGTTTCCACAACAATTTAAGGCCTTTTAGTTGACCAAATTCTACAGTTTTGCACGTTGGGTTCATTGTTTAACGTAAACGTACACTCGTCTGTAAAACAAACATTTTTTAAAAATTGTCGGTCTGCATTCGCCCTCTCCAGCATCTCATAACAAAACTCTGCTCTTCTCTCATAATCTCCCTCAAGCAACTCTTGATGACATTGAACTTTATAAGAATGGAAGTTATTCTTTTTTAATATTTTTAATGTAGTTGAATTATGCATGTCGAACTGCTGTGCGATTTCTCGAGAACTTATTCTGGGATTTTCAATAACTGCAGATAATACATTTGTGGTATTTTCATTTTCAAACACATTTATTTGAATGTTTTGGTCATTTTTGTTACACTTGCATAAAGGAAGCAATGTGCCAGTGTTTTCAAATTTTTTTATTATTCTTCCAATTGTAGTATGGCTTGGAATCGGGCGGTTTGGATATTTCGCGCTAAATAAAGCACTTACCGTGCGCGTACTATTGCCGGAATAAAACATTTTTACAATTTCTACTCGTTCTGAAACGGTGTACGACATTTTTTACGTTTATTGTTGTCACTAATTGAATAATAGAATGACAATCTTGATAATAGCTTTTAAAGGTAACGTCATCCTGACATATCATTGCTGTCTTGATGCTGTACAAGAATGGTAAATAAATTGGTCAATTTTTTCAACTATCAAAAGCTGAAAAATGTTTTTAATAGTCTCATCTGATGCAGTATTTAATTCTTTAAAGAAAAGTTCCTATTGAGTTTTCACCTAAAATGATTTGGGAAGCAGGAATTTAAGAGTTTATGATTTTCCATTGGATTTCCTATGGTGCGTCCGACCATTCACCACCCGGTATAAGAATATTACCTCAGGAATGATGACAGTTGAGTTGAAAAGAAAATAGTATATTAAAGTATATATAAGTGGATATTAAGGTCTTTAATAAACGCGCGATTTTTCGAGCACGACGGCGACGCCGGAGTGCTCGTAATACGCAATATATGCAATACGCATATATACATATGGTTAAAAAATGAAAGGAGGCTCAGGATGTGGAGTTTACTCGAGAGCACTAAGCCTAAGGATTAAGTGGGGAATGGGAAACAATACCAGCGTGGTTCAAACAGAACTGGCTGGTATCTCAATTGCCACAAAAGAACTAACCAGAAGAGGAATTTCTGGCAAAAACATAATAATCTGCACCGATAGTAGACAAACCCTATTAGCCTTGAACATACAACGTGTTATATCGAGGCTAGTACTAGAGTGCCACCAAGATTTAGCTGATGCCTCGGCGGCCACTGAGGTGGGTTGAAGGGAACAACAGAAGTAAAGGAAATCGCATTGCTAATTATTTAGCCAGGGTAGCCGCTGGACTAAAAATTCTAGGACCCAGTGACAACTACGGCCTAACGACTTCGACAATTGCGGAACTAGCCAAACGTTAAACCCATGCTCAATCCCTTAAGAGATGGGATGGAATCAAAGGATGCAGTCTTGCCAGGATCACCCTGGGCGACCCTGGGGAGCTGACGCCGAAGAAATATTTGGCGATGACCAGGAAAAACCTACGTTTAACAGTAGGATTTCTGACTGGTCACTGTCAACTAAGGAAAGCACCTCCATACTATGGGGCTAGTGGCAGGATGTGTGAACAGGAAGATGAAACTGTCAGGCATGTCTTATGCGAGTGTCCGGAGTTATCGTCAATAAGAGAGTGTGTGTTCGATGAGTCTTGGCCTACACCTGCCGATATGAAGGAGATGTCTCCTAGTGACCTGTCCACCTTCCTGAGAAGGACAGGATGGACAATGACCTAGGAGGACAACTCCTCGGGAGGATGTACAATGGGTCACATGTGGCCTAAGTGCTGTGAGCCTACACACTCACCCTCCCTACTCTACAGATACAGATACAGATACAGAGCAAGTGTTTTAGAGACTACGAATACTCTACGTTACTTTTTTTTATTGGTGCACTTTGAAATTATAAATACTGGTATTTATTACTACTTCAACAACAAGACATGGAAATAAGAACTAATAACGTAAAATGGTTGAATTGCGTTGTCATGGAAATGAGGAAAACAAACTAATTTGCATTTTGATGGAAATTCAACCTCATTGAGTTCTGAGAATGTTAACAGTATTAATTTAAATACCATTTCCTCCGAATTGAAAAATCGAAATGTTAATATCTCAAACAATACCAACTGTACTTTCCATTTTCATTTATAAAATTGAAATTGTTAAATATTGTTGGAATGGAGGTTTTGACGCTACAAAGTACTCCTGTCAGATCAATAATAGAATAATTGTCATTTTTAGACTTCGTTTCTCGAGTTGTTGATGTTGCCATGGTAACTTTAAAAACCGCGCATGTTTTAAAGTTCGATTTAAACACTCTGAGGCGTGCTTTAAATTGGTAAAATGGTTCACCAATAATAAAAACACAGTTTTAAACTTGTCACTGACACAAAATTAAACAAATAAAGTACAAATTTACGGTAATTACGTTGACTTGCATATAACACAAAAACAATGCAAAACGAATTATTTTACTCGTTGCGACAGTTACAATTTCTTCCGCCAGAGGTCTCATTGAATTCTACTCCACCGGTGCAAACTCGCAAACTTTAAGATGCAAGTCCGGTTACAAAAAGAGCTGGTGTCAGCTCAGTCTTGACCGGAAAAAATGCGAAATAGAAAATATGCAAAATAGCATGGTGCCTGCTCTTTTTTTCGTTATGATCGTGCAATGTGCTTAACTTTTAACCTTTGACTGGGTTATGTTCAAGTGTACTGTTAAAAATTTCAGTTCCAAAAAGTTCGAACTCTCTCTCTACTTGCAGTGACAACATGCCGAACTAAAATGATTGCTCTGCACTTGTGTGATTCAGACAGCCGAACACACAGATTTTCATGCATGACGTTCGTGTGAGTAATCCGAACACTGTTCAATATTTTTGATTTTTGAATATTTTAATGCGCTTTTCTAGTTTATCTGTGAGTGTTGTAGTGTTTTATTTGATCTATTACCATACCTCCTAAAAATTAACCACAGTCAAGACTGACAGATAATAATTTTGTGTTAACATACAAAATGTGAAAAATTTACGCTACTGAATTAAAGACGAGTGTCAATTACAATTAGGTTATCCAGATCAAGGCACCTAATATGGCCGTGCAGGGCAAACAATGTAAACAGATAGGTTAGTTTTGTATTGTCTATTCAGTCATTAACAGTGCTCAAGACTTTTTAGTCGAATTTATTAGTATATTTTGCTTCAATTTAGTATATTTTAATATAGTGTTTAGTATATTGTTCATTTAATTAGTATTTTTTATTTAGAATATATCACATTTCTTAGTTTTTATAAATATTGTTATTGAACAAAACTGAACTAAATGCCTGCTACATACAGCCTGATATTTGATTTTTGATTCTGTTAAATCATCTCTATTGATTGCTGCTAACCACATTTCTTTACGCTTCTTACTTAATTCATTCTTGTGCACCAAAAATGTGTTCTTTAAAACAGCTGGGACCTTAAAAAAGCTTACTTGGTCTCGGTTTGAACGGCTCCCACAACCGACTACAATACAAGTTGTTGGCATTTTGAAGTATAGGTGTTTCACTCCTGAAATCCGTAAGCATAAAAGTTAAGGTGATATCAGACGGTTCACTCGAGTGAATATTCACGCAAGTGAATGCTTCATTATTCTTTCAAAGAACATTCATCTGTTCTTCTTCAAAATATGTCGTCGGGTGATGTAGTGCGTCTCGGAATCAGTTTAATCCGAGTGAACGTTCTCTTTGTGTGCAGACGGTTCATTTTTCGTTCATTCTGACGGAGTGAATGATACCGAATGCTAAAATCCAACATCGTTGGATCGGTTCATTAATGAATTCATTCAGCACTCTTGTTGCATTTTGAATTCAGATGAATCATTTCGAGTGAAAGATACCGAGTGAAAGACAAAAATGAACGAAAAGTGAACCGTCTGATATCATCTTTAAATACTGCAGGTGATATCTTCCAATTCAAGCAAGTGAAATTTTAATGCCAGCAATTTCATAAAAGTTTCACTTTCATTATAATATTGTATATGTTTTAGTCAGAGTGTACTTACCCGTAAATATTAAATAATAATTCTTGATAGTCTAAAGACCACTAACAAAAAAATAATGTTCTTATATAGATACACAACCAAAAGTTGGACCTAAATTGATATACCCAGCTTAAAAGTTTTATAAAACTGAACTTTTTATTGTATATTATTAGTATAGAGACACCAAAGCAAAATAAAAGCACCTTTCTTCAAAATAAACACTTATGTATATCAAAATCCACGGTCTACAATGTATTAAATCACATTTGTTTGCCCTGTGTCGCCATATTGAATTTCATTTGACAGGTCACTGGATTGCCTAATATGGCGCTCGTTTTGACAAGTTTGCGCATAAGACTGCACCTTCAAGTGGGTTCTTCTTACGTGAAACGAAACACTTTTTAAATCATTATTAATAAAGTTTTAATTGAACTAGACGGTATGGTACAATATTCTATCGCGAAAATACCCTGTTGTGCAACACACATTATCCAATTTGTTTCATTTCATGTATAAACGACGTAGAAATGTTGAAAATAGTCAAAATATAAGAACGTTTATTACAATAAAAAGCGGTCTATAGCAGAAGTCTAGGTTGAGAGGCATGAAAAGTTTTTGTTCACTATTACTAATGGATGAAGTTATCCGTAATGGCTTTAGTTCGACAGTGAATGGCCTTGGGACAGTATCCACAAGGAAATACGAGAAAATTATACAGGAATATTAAATTATTATTTCCATCATTTGTCAAAATGTATATGCCGATAATTCAGCGTCCTTTCATTGCGAATAATGATAAAATTAATAATATTTAAAAACAATTTTATTATTTGTGGGAGAAGTCACCTACATCCGGTCAGAACAGTAAAAATTCCATATTATTGTAAATGGTGAAGTCACTTCAATTCAAAACAACGACATTTTTCATATATTCCAAGTTGTAGTTATAATAAATAACTACTGAACTTCTTTCAGACGTTGGTTTAAAAAAGTGGTTAAAATTTTACCTTAGTAACAATTAAGATAGTTTTTCATTTTAATTGAAATCTGAAAAAACCTACCTACTTAAAGGACACAACTTTTGGCGTTTTCAACGTTAAATTCGGACCATTTAATTCCGAGTTATTGAATCCCAAACTTGATCAACGATTCTAGGCAAACGAACAGCAATGAAAAAAAATACTGGCATGCAGGTCCTTCTGGATACTTCCCAGATATATTTCATTTGCCAAACTGCACATTCTAAATTAAAGATTTTAAATTCTAAGTCATTTATACTCCTTCAGAAAAAAAAAACATTATTACAAGATCCCGTATATTTGTCTTGTGATTTTCCTAAAAACAATTTTAGAATCTTGTTATCAACATCTATGCCAAGCGATAGGTGAGTTTTTGTGTTTATTTTCCTCATCTGTCAATATTTATTCGATAATAATTCAGCCTCCTTTCGCGAATAAAGCCACATCGTCTCGATTGGCAGCACAGCACAGTAAGAGGGATTTCGCTAAAAAATCTAGAATAAGCAATGGATCGGTGCTGACCTCTTTCCATAAATTTCATCATCTCTCCCCCAGACATGTTCTTTATTGAAGGATTCAAGGACAATCCTCGGAGTTTTGTGAAACTTTATAATCCCTTTTTGGTCGATTTTAGGTAATCCTTGCCAAATGGATCTTTTTAGAATATAAATTTTATGAGCTCCTACTCAGCTTTTATGAAAACAAAATTTAACGGATATTAACGGTCGTTTTAAGCGTTGTGTCATTTTATATTGGTCATACTGTATATTATAGATAGTAATAAAACAAATACAAATCGTTACCCTAATTCGCAAATGTCCATTTTTGGATTATTGGCACCATCTCGTTTAATACTATTCTAAAAAAAAAAATTGTTTTCTAAAAACAGTTTTAAAATAACAGATTCTAACCCTAAATTACGTGGTTTACCAAAATAGAATCATCAACCACTAATAATTCAACCAAATAAGACGTTTTTATCCTCCCCTGTAAAATCAGTCAAACTGAACTTCCGACATTTGCAAATTAGGGTAACGAAGTGAGTTGTGTGTCTATTATATATACAGATGTAACAAAAAGGAGGACATAACTTTATTTTACTTTGTATTAGTTAAATCTTTCAAAAGCCAACCATTTATGTGGCTACACTGAATATGCCGGTCTGTTGTGTCTCATTAAAGACTTGAAAACAGTAGTGGAGACAAATAAATACCTCCAAATAGTTGGAACAGGCTTTAGGTAGTAAATAACTTTTGATATCACAACAGAAGAAAATAATTTCAGTGGAAAAAATATGAAAGTACAGTTCGAGCTATGATTGTAATAAAAAAATCTGGTATTTATGTGACTGGATGAGGAATGGGAAAAAGAGGATGGTGATTAGACAATTTTAGGGAATACCTGTCCACTTGGACGTTGTGCTTCGGTGATTATTTTTTGCACTTGTCAAAATCTGACATTTTGGTGGTTTTAACCAATAGCAATACATTGTTCTAGCCAATCATTCGGTATTATAGTGAATATTTCACTAGAATAAATTGATAACTGACAAAATTTGAAGGTTTTGAACTGGCAATTTTTTGTCTTGTCGCGGCAATTTTTTGACGTTCAATATATTAAATCTATGTGTATAAAATTTTATAACTCTGTGATAAAATTCAATTTAAAATCTTTGTTAGTGGTTTCTAAGGAAACCAAGTTGCTTATTTATTTAACTGTCTAAAAATTATTGAAACTGTTTCAAAAATTTAAATAAGTATTATTAACATGAATAATACAAGATTTGGAAATAATTCAATAAATTAAATAGAGAGTACAATAATTAAGCAAAGTATACCGCGAAATACAATGAAGACAAAAAATCTGCGTGGGAACAGTTTAGAATGTTTCTGGACGCACGTAATTATACGTTAGAAAAGGATACTTCTGAACAAGTTATAGCAAAAATTCTAGAAGATTATGGTTTTAACGTGAAAAAAAGTGATGGAACTGATTATACTGAAGCTAGTGTGAAAATACTTTGGAATACGACTGCTCAAATGGTTCAGGAAAAATATTTTCTAAAATTTAACATCAAAATTGATCAATTCAAAGATATTACCTATAAATTTGCTAAATTGGCCAGGGATACAAAACGTAAAAAACTTCAGGCTGAACCTGAAACCAGAAAAAGAAGTTCTAACGCGTTTACCAAAGAAAAATTAATGGAAATGGTAGAAAGCTATTCTGAAGATAATCCTGATGGGTTACAAAAAAAGTTTTTTCATTTATGTTCGTTCGAATTAGCATGGCGTGGAAATGAAGCTGCTAATTGTGATATTAATTACTTTGAAAAAGAATATGATAATAAAGGTAATTTTACTGGCAGGATAGAATATAATCCAATTTTTTCCAAATGACACAAGGAGGATCAAAAGCTTTATCTGGCAGTAAGTGGCTGGTAAGAAATAATGCTAACAACAATTTATGTCCCGTTCGTTTATTTTTAAAAATTATTGAAAAAAAAGAATCCAATCCTTATCTAACAACAACATGATTATTTTTAACAGTACATCCAAATTGGGAGAAAGGAATATGGTACAAAAATTCACCATTGGGAATTAATACAATTTCAAAGTGGACAAAAATATCGGCAGAATCAATTGGTATAGACACAAAAAAAATTAAAATAACCAATCATTCACATAGAGCTTCTGCAATATCTGCATTAGCAAAAGGAGTTGGTGAACAAGAAGTAATTAAGCTTACAGGACATTCTTCTGCCCATTCTTTGGAACCATATTTACAATTAAATGAAGAACACCATTTCCAACTTATAGAGAACCTTCGAGAAAATAAAAATTAAGAATAGAAATCGTCAGTTTCTAACTTAAATTCATCACAGGTTATGATGCAAAACAATCCCCAAAATAATCAACGTACAATTATAATAATTGTACTTTTTACATAAAAAAGTAATTTTTTTTCATAATATTATTTTTTTGGCTTTGTATAATTGAAGTTAGCAATAAATAAAACGTTTAAATATATGATTTTTTAGTTTTCTCTCGTGAAATAGTCATGTCGAATACCACTCAATTAAAAATTTTGTAAGGTAAAATTTTCACTCTCGTGGTATTATATGATAATTTTTTACTGAATATAGTAACCAATCAAATTACTTAATTTCAAGTAATGTGCCCAATTTCATCCAATCACCGCTGTATTACAGCGATAATACCCTACATGTGGTGATTTCAGTTTGGTGTTTATTTTTTATTAAAAATTAATTAAACGTCAAACTGACAACTGAATTGAAAATGTCGCGAAAACTTGGTATTACATCTAACGATTCAATTAATTTACCAATTGTACTTTTCACAACTGTAGTTTTGAATAAAAATGAATAATATTTGTTTGATTATAACTAATAAATTATTAAACGTCAGATTGACAATCAATTTTTTGATATCTACAAAGTAAAAAATTATCTTATCGAATACTCCTCGGGTCTTGATAAATACTCAAGATAGTGTAATAGAGAATGCCTGCGGCCTTGGACTATTATGAAGCAACACGCTTTCAGCATTCTCTATGACAAACTTATCTCGGTATTATCAAGACCCTAGGGGTATTACTACTGATAATACAATGTTGGTGGTAAACATATATTATCATATTTTTTAATGATAAAACCGTAGTCATTTTTCCCGGCCTAATTTGACAAAATACAAAAGATAAGCATCTAGATATAAATCCATTTTAAAAGATTAACCGAGTTACAATAAAACATCATGAAAACTCCAAAGACGCAGATGCTATTTCTGCCTTAGGCAGTAATAAATTACAGATGAATTTCAAAACTCCAAGAAGTTCTACTACCGATGGTATAACAGCGGTTATATGTAATTTTCCGACTGGTATTAATCTTTTTTTTTGTCTGAATAGTTAAAAACGTGAAATATGAGCCTGCAATTTTTGTGTAAAATGATATAAAAATTGTAATAATTGAATTAGACCATAATATTATGGATGTCATCATAATTTAGTGTGTCGTGTAGTCAGGAGATCCTTGGATTGTCTGACTGCCAGTATGTGTTAGTTCATTTAGCGTTACCCAGGGTGCACCACGTGGAGGCGAACTAACTTTACAGCCTTAGGCCTTGTTTACTCGGCAGCGGAGTACTGCGCCCCAGTGTGGCTTAACAGCGCTCACGTGAAAAAGGTCGACGCACAACTAAATAACACCATGAGAATAATCGCTGGCGTAATCAAATCCACTCCAACTCAATGGTTACCAGTATTAAGTGATATACCACCGCCTCATCTGCGCCGAATCAATTTGCTGACAAACGAGTACAAGAAGATAGTCAACAACAGAGAACTCCCAATACATAACTATAACAAAGACGCCAACAAAAACCGACTGCGCTCTAGAAAACCACCAACAAACACCGCAAAAATTGCCACAGAGACTGGGTTTCAAATCACAGACAGGTGGGTACACGAATGGTCGGAAGCTCAGGCGAACAACATGCCCTGTATAACACAAAGACCCCCTGGATTCAATCTACCACGCAAAACCTGGTGTACATTAAATCGCATAAGAACCCAACACGGCAGATGCGCATACTTGCTAAACAAATGGGGAAAACTTCCATCCCCTTCATGCGATTGCGGAGAGGTCCAGACGATAAAACACATAATAGAGGAATGTCCCCAACGGTCATACAATGGCAACCCCGAGGATTTCCTGTTTGCAACGCCAGAAGCGATAGACTATATAAATAATATTAATGTTTGTTTGTAAACTAGCTACGTTTGTTTTATTATTTCTTTTTTCATTTATTTCCTATATTTTTATATATGTAAATGTGTCGAAACGCCATACGCTAAATAAATTATGGATGTAAGACCCAGGTGCAATGTCCACGCATAGTTGGAATCTATCCTATCGCCACGTGTGTGAAAGTAACCATCAGAAAGGGATATAGACACCGTACACTAACTACCGACAAGTAAATTCACTTCGTCGATTTATGGGTTACAGAAAATTTCCTTACTCCTCCTATCGTCTGGCGAGTTCTGGCTAGTTTAAATGTATTGAATGTTGCATTATGATAAAAGACGTACAAGGCGCGAAAAGATGTACCAAAATTTTCAAACGTTTCGACGCAAGTGAATTAACTTGTCGGTAGTTAGTGTACGGTGGTATAGAGGTTTGTGTATAAGATCAAATTGTACTTTTAGCAAAATTCCTAGACACACGGTTTAGGGGTTATATTATTCCCAAAATGGACCAGTTCCTGGGTTATGTCATTTCTGAGCAATAAAACTAACTGAATATACCGTTACTGTCTTGACGGGTTTCCGGAATAAACTTTTCCCTGTAGTCCCCCTGGGGGGTCAAAAAATCTTCAAAAATACCTCACGTAAGTAACGAACACCCCCTTATCAATTTAAAATGTATGGCCAACCCTGTAACGATTCCAGTTACCGAAGTATTGATTTTCAATTCCGTATAAACTCAGACGCTCCAGTTATATTTCCACATTATATTATATATCCGTGAATTCGCCAATTTCGAATAAGTTGTTATACGAAATTTCGAGATACGGGATTCAAACATATTACAAGGAAGGAAAATTGCCAAGCTAATGATACAGTTGATTCTATTTACGATTTAAGAAAAAAACCTTTTTATATATTTATTTGGTAATGAAGAAGTTGGTTGCTGGTAGAAACGTTCGAAGTTGTGGAATTATCAGCACAAAAATAACCAAAAACCCAACGAGGTAAAAGATAGAGGAGAGAACATCAGTATAAAGAATCATCGACCAAAGTGGCTTCTGAATATGGCCGACTTCCGTTGAAAAGTAAACAAACCAGAGGCGTACATTAAATAATTCAATTAGGGGAAACAAAAAACTCTCATATGCATCTTTTTAATGTGGTATATATTGGATAGTCTCCAAACACTATTGTACAACTCAACTTAAAATTATACTGATACCCATAAATAATCTTTCTTATACTGAAAATCACTATTTTTTTATGTGGCTTTTCAATTTGACACAAGAATTGATGACTAATGTCACTAATGTGGCTTCTCAATATGGTGACTTTCGTCGAAAATTGGTTAAATCACTACCACGCTTAACCTCTCTCCTTTTTCTTTTATCTCGTTGCAAAAACCTAATCATTATTTGACACGACCAGGGACGTATATAAGGGGGGGGGGGTTTGGGGGTTCAAACCCCCCACCCAAAGAAAATACAATAATTTTTTATTAGCATAAGTACTGCCGCAATATTTGAATTACGTTTAATGCGAATTACAAAATACGAATAATATATTTTTCATCAATATTGGATCTGAAGCTTTAAGAAACTGAATTTCTAAGTACTTATAGTAGTTGCGCCTGCCAAGTGTGAAAAAAGTTAAGTTCAGTTGATATAAGTGTTCCAAGAGTAACTGGAAGACAAATCAACCGCAGTAATGTACCAGGGGACACAGCTAAAGTTTACTATCGGCGGAACATATTTTACCCATTTATCGAACATGTAGTTAACGAAATTGAAGCTCGTTTTAAGCCCCACGAAAAAACAATTTCAGGAATTCAGTTGATTTTACCTGACCGGAAGAACTTAGAAGACTGGCGACTCGGAACAGTGTAACACTGGAGTGGGTACCAGGTCACAAAGGAATCGCTGGCAATGAAAAAGCTGACGAACTTGCAAGAGCAGGATCGTCAACACTGATGAACGGACCCGAACCATCTGTGGGCATCCCCAGATGTTCCACTAGGTCATGGTTAAAAGGGTGGGTAAAAGAACAATCCATAAAACTCTGGAAGAATACGCCCAGGCAAACACATAGGAAGAAATTCATTAAAGACCATCAGAAAAAGTAGCAAAAGAACTGCTTTTTGAGCAGGAACAAACTACGCACTATAACGGAGCTCCTTACGGAACACTTTTCCTCAAAGGAGCACCTGAACAAAATAGGACTGTATAACGGAGTCCTCACATACAGGAGATGCTAAAAGGACATCGAAACAGCTCTGCACATATTATGCAACTGTGAGATGCTGGACCACAGGAGGCAAAAACTAAATGGAAGACCCCAAATGACTCCAGAAGACTTCTACATTCTACAACCAACCAGTAAAGAACCTGTATGAGCTAATACAGGGAACTGATTGGCTGAATAGGCTGTAGTCAGAACATTAGGAGAATCCACAATACGCCCAAAAGGCTGAGGTGGTGAAGCGAAACGAAGAACGATGTTTAAAAATACTTTTAGATGTAACTAAGTCAAACAAAGAATTAAAAAGAAACTTAACATTATTTCTTTTACTTGAAAAATTACTTTAATGCGTGGCACTCGATTTTTTTGCCTTTGGCGGCGCCTTCAATAAAGCTTTCTCCTTCTGAACTTATCAAATGAAACCCCCCCCCCATGAAAAAGCTATAGCTACGTGACTGGACACGACTGAATTGTTGTCTATCTGGAAATCTAAACAGCAGGCGAGACACTAGACAGCTCTTCGTCGAAGAGATATTTACAATTTTTTTTAAATTCACACTCTACTTTTGTTTTATTTCGTAAATAAACCTAAAAGTTTGAGAATAGATAATTAATTCCAGTGACGTTTTTAAAAGTAACCGTCAAAAAAAGTTGGGGGGTCAAAAGGATGAGACCCCCTCTGAAAATATGTAAAAAATAAAAATAAATTAACGCTACTACTTTCAGTTTATGGGTTATCATTAGATTCTCAAAATAATTTTTATAAATTTACGGTACACCGTTTTAGAGCAACGTTAATAATAGTATATTATACACCAAGGTGGTGAAGACTATTTATTATTGACCGAGCACCAAGATTATTTCGCGAGGGGCTTCGCCCCGAGCGGAATAAGTTGCGAGGTTTATAAATGTCTTCAACACCAT